>VBSM01003169.1:2850159-2923922 GCA_008086735.1 Cheirogaleus medius
AATAAAAGGGAAAAAAAAAAAGCTTTGCACCAGGCCTGCCATGTAGTAGGAGCCCAATACATGTGGTTTCTGTACATTCAAGCCCTCTGGGATTACAATTCTGTAGTTACAATCATAATTCTTCAATGCAAGCATGACACCAAAGGGTGAGTAAATATGCCTTAGGCCTGGTAATATCAAAAATTTTAGTGAGGTAAGAAAGACTATTCCACTTTCATCCTAGAAACAGGTATTGCCAGTTGACAAACATAAGCTATTTGCATCCATGGTTCCTTAAATACTATTTCAAAGTCAAATGTATTTAAATTAATTCCTAAAATGAAAGATCTGAGAACTCCTTAGACAAGTTATCAAAGTAGCCTTGTTTACACTCAAGCAGGAAGGCCAAAGTTCCAGGTAAGGGCGCTCCTTTCTAGAACTCAGCATAACTCCAAGGCAGCAGACCATATAAATAGTTTGAGGGACTGAACAAACGGAATGCTGTCTGGAATGATAATGTCGAAAGAGTTCATGTAAACACAGCAGGCCACTTAATTTAAAGAAACACATTTTAAAAGCTACCTAGAGCTTTCTAGGCACAAGTGTCTTGTTGATGTTTTCATGTAGGAAGGAACACACTTTAAGAGCAGGCAAGGATAGAAAAAGTACCAAAATGTATTTTAAAATCTTAATTAAGGGACTGATCGCTATAAGCACTAGCACCTATGTCTTGACTCTTCTGCTTAACCAGGTTGCAGTTCCTAGGGATAAGATATAATTTTAATACTGATCTAATATGGTAAACAATTCCCCAGACCTTTGGAAAGACTTCTCTCTCTCTCTCTCCCTCTCACACACACACACACACACACTTCATATATTTCATGTATTTGAAAAATGTTTGCCTTTCCCCCTCTTCCCATACTATGAAGTAAAATTTGATCCCCCGAAAATAACAACCTTATTAAATATGTTTCTTTCTTTGCTCATCATTGTAATGGATTTCAGAAAGCACAAGGTGGCAGAAGCACACTAGAAATGCAACTGAAATAAACTAGGGCAACTTGATCATGAAAACTGCAGCAAAATCTATTTTTTTAATAAAAATAATAGAGGCCCTCTCCATTATAACAATAAACATGTTCAATAAAGTTTGGAAAATGTGACAGGTAGAAAAAGGAAACAGAATTTTACCACTCAAAGATATGAACAAATGTTTAGTTCTTCCTCCTATTATAATTATTGTGACTTTATCGAATATGCAACTTTATATCCTCCCTTTTAAACTTTAACAAAGGAAGCACTTTCAAATCTTATTTATATAGACATCTTTTTGTTTCACAAAAAATATAAGGCATCTGCATGTGTCCACATTTTTAAAAACTCTTTCAAAAGATCACTGATTAGAATGTAGCTTATTTTATTTAGCATTTCCCACTAGCAACAATTACTTTAAGTTAAACATTTATCAATAGTACCAGAAGAAGTAAACTCACATTTTTAAGATGCCATTTCCAAAAAAAATTCCCCAAATAAAAACAGTCATCTGAGAGAATTAGAACTGAACAAACAAAATAATAACTTTTTCTTTTATTTCAAAACAGAGAACAAAATGATGGCATCCTTTCTACTCAAACAGCATTCATTCTTAAGACCTTTGTAACTCCAATTTAAAAGTACAGAATAAATCACTTTTTGAGCGGGGCTGTAGGTACTTGGATCTTCTAATTTCTTATTTTTCAAACTTTATCTACAGAGAGAGAGAGACAGTGATAAAATCATTTTATATGTATGAAATATTCATAACTAATTTCCAAGATAAATGTTGCTACAGCAGTCAAAAGTCATTTTTACTTTCAAAACATTGCCACTAACTAGATTCGCCCCTGGAAAATTAAGCAAAGCCACAATTCATTTGCTGCTTTGGAATCAACTAAAAAGAACTGTACAAAATCATTTGGTCTAGTCATCTGCTTTAGACAAGTGAAAAGCCATTATTATTCCCCTCTTATGGGCTCAGGCAACTAAAGCTTTCACCAATATCAGGTAACTAAGTGGGAGACAGTGTACTCAGAACCCTGTAATCAAGTACTGGAAAAATTCCATGTTATCTTCCCATGTTCTGTGACTTTAATTCGTACCTTTAATCCACAGGTCAAAATATGTAAAATTAGAAATAATGTGATGACTCTTCTCCCTTTTAAACGAAAACTCAATTTGCTCTATTAAATAAACAAAACAATGAATTCCATGAGAGGGAAAATTCAATTGTCAGAAACAAATGTTATTACATTCCAGATACTTCTGAATGGTTAGCCTTGAGTCTCTCCTTTGTAAGAATTTACTAGGCAATCACAGGGAATTCTCTTCAAGGAGCAATTCCATTCATGATTTCCCAGGCCTAATCAGAACTCTAAATTAAAAGGCTCTCAGTCTGATGGCTTCACTTACTTTTTCCTGGCTTCCTCCTTCCCCAGTAGCTTTGAAGAAATTTCCCTTTTTATTCAAATGCTCTCTCAGCCAGTTCAGAAGGGGATTTCCTGAACTCTGAGCACCAAGGTTAAATCTTTAGTAGTCCAACACCTTGCATGTTGCAAGTAATTGAGGAGGGAAAAAAAATAAGCTTAACAAAATTATTAGTGCACAAGCTTACTGCACTTTCTCAACATTTCTTTTCTTTAGGACTGCATATGAAATTCAAGACCAAGTATGGATAATTTCACTATAAACTCAACATCAGAACCTTTTTTTGCATCCCTTGTTGCTAAGGTTTCTAAAAATTGGGCTTATCTATTTCCAGAACCCTGAAAAAAATTAAAAAACAAGAACTATGTTAAGTCATGTGCCTTGTCTATGGAGCATCCACATTTTAAAAGCCTGGAGATCCTGGCTTGGGAAAGCTAGAAAAGTAAACACCAACTCTGATGACTGGAGAAGCTAATCTAAATTCCTTTGCTGAATCTTTTCCTCAAACTTCTAAGAAAAATAATTTAAGTTTGGCCCTCAGAACTATTTCTTACAAAAACTGCTTATCATTATACAAGAATAGTTTCCCCAATTTCTTGTTTATTTGTTTTTCCTCTAGTCTATTCTTTCCCACATAGATTAAACCAAAATAAGATTAGCCAAACCTAATTTGATTCTAATCCAAGCCACACACCCTATGTATTCCATTCCAAATCAAGTTTAATTTACTGACTTCCTTGGGTCCCAACTGAATGACCTACTGGAATCCATGAAAGGGGTCAAAGAATAAGGTTGCAGGCCAAAAAAAGAATGTGAAAAACACAAGCAAGCCTGGAAACAAATTGGCCTAAAGACAAAAACTTGGTTAAGATATGTTTCTTGTGGAATTCAAATGCTAAAAGATCAAGTCTTCCAAGAGAAAATGCAGCCAACAGAGAAGCAGATGCATTTGAATTCACTCATCATTCATTCATTCAACAATTATACATATAGTCATGAATCTTGGTAAAGACTTCAGGAGAGTATTCATTTTCTCGTGCCCAGTTTTGCCCTGATGTCAGTCTCCCTCACATAAACTTTACTTTTTATCTCTTATTTTTTGGTAATTTGGAAGCTAGATTAAAAACCTCTCTTTTGTTTTTGGCAACCAGTAGTTCCTAGATTCTTTTAATCCAAAGGATCTTCATTCAACCTTCTGAAGTCAAGATTTCCCTCTAAAGGATAAAAGTCAATTTCATTTGTTAACAATATAAGAGTAGGAGCTTATAATAGCTACATATGGTTTTATACCAGTGATAAATCACTAACATTGTTATAGCTTATGTTACAAACTTCCACAATATTATTTTGATCACCCTCAAGAAATAGAATGAGAGATATTATGACTATTTTGTAGAATAGGAAGTAAAGGCTCAGGAAAGAAAAATGACATCAAAGGTCACTTTCTAAGTGGTAAATCCAAATCTTAATTATCCGTGTTCTTTTCTACTTTTCCTCAGTTTAATCTTTAGTGTTAAAATTTAAGTTTTTGTGTGCTTTGTGCTAAGGGTCGGGACTATTATGCTATAAACACATATACAATTCCTCCTTATGATTCAGAAGGTTCCTTCTTCATCTTCAATCTTTGGTTTTGCTATAACAACAGATCACCTTCCCCATTTAAAAACAAAAAGTTTAAAAACAAAAGTTAAACACACAATAACAACACTAGACTACAAATATATAAGACTTCCTTCCGCAAACAGAACAAAAATTTTCACTGCTTAGTTACAGCATGTTATTTGGTGAATAGGAAATCACAAAAACTATTTTAGTTCCCATTTCAGCATTATTTAACTAGATTACCTTTGGCAAGTCTTTCAAGTTCTGTGCCTCAGTTTTACACACTATTAAATGGGTATAAAATTGTCCTTCAAATTTTATAAGCAGCACAAAATCATTAATTCTAAAATATTTTACATAATACCCAGTACCACTGGTATAAGAATTCTGAAAAGGGAGAGAAAAAAGTTTATTTCCAGTTTCATCTCATGCAATATTTTAACAGATACGGTGCATTTTTTTGGAGATTTCTTGTTTAGCAACTAGAATATTGTGTTCACAGTTCAGTAAATTCCTTACATTCCTTTTACTGACATCTCTTTGGACCATGAGTCCAAAATTGTGTAAGCATTTTCCCTATTACACAAATAGACTGATTGGTTTGCCCAAGTTACACGGTAAGTTAGTGGCAGCATCAAAGGTCAAAATCTCTGATTGATATCTTAACCATGCCAGGATCATCAGGTCACACCTCTGCTAACAAGACAGAACTGTGACACTCTCTTTAATATTGACAGAATTCTCTAAGCTGAGCCTTATTTTAGTCATCAGTTTCCTTCAGTTCCCATGCTAAATCTTTTTACCAGATCTGCTTCATTCTCTTTCCCTATTCATGCCTAATAAGCAAAGAAACAAAAAAAGGAAAAGTGTAAAAAGCAGAGCAAAGCATCTGGATAACCCAAAAGATAGAAAAATCTGATTCTGACTAAATAAGAGTTAACTAAATGGATTTCTCCTTCAATTATGTCAGTTTTAGCATATAACAGCAAGGTAGAATGTAAGTCTGCAATTAAATTTTATTTTCATGAAATTTTTTTCATAGCCGCAGTCACAAAATGGAAATGAGAAAATTTACAAAAAGGGAAAGAAAAAACACACCTGCGGTAACTCCAGTACCAGGACAAAACGGTAAAAAAATCACAACTATCTTTAAGAAAAGGCAGTCTAGTCACCCATAGAAATTCATAAATTGGTTGGAGAAGATCTACTGAAAATATACACGGTCCTTACAAATTAGGAAGAAACATATGAAGTGGGTAGACAAAGCATATGTGGAAATGATACCAACAGTTCTGCATTTACTATAGGACAGACACTGGTCGAGGCATTTTTTAAATCTATTATCTTACTTAATCCTTATAAATGCTAGATCATTAGGAAATCTTGCAGGTTCTGTAGGGCTACAGTCCCCAATCCCCGGGCTTCAGACCATACTGGTGTGGCCTGCTAGGAATCAGCCACAACACAGGAGGTGAGGGGCTGCCAAGGAAGCTTACAGCCACTCCCCATCACTGGCATCACCACCTGAGCTCTGCCTCTTGTTAGATCAGCAGCAGAGGCATTAGTTGCAGGAAGACAAGCTCAGGGCTCCCACTGATTCTGCATTATGGTGAGTTGTATAATTATTTCATTATATATTATAATGTAACAATAATAGAAATAAAGTAGCAATAAAGTGCACAATAAATGTAATACGCTTGAATCACCTCAAAATCATCCCCTATCCCCGCCTTCCCATCCATGGAAAAATGGTCTTCCACCAGTCCCTGGTGCCAGAAAGGTTGGGACCACTGCTAGGGAATTAATCTCTCCTTTCTCTATTGCTTGTTCAAATTATGTCTATCCTTTACTTATATGTAAACTTACTGAAGACACAAACAATCTCACTCATCTTAGTATTGCCTTGGGCATCTAACAGTGCCCTGCCCAATAGTTTAAATGATTTTCAAACTTTGGGTGCATAATTATCACCAGTAGACATTCTGAAAAGGGCAAATCCCTAGACCCTACACCCCAGAAAATTTGACTCTGTATATCTGAGTTGGATCTAGTGGTAAATTCAAATATTTAACATTTATTAAGTACCTTATGTGGTAAGTTATTATTACACTACACTTTCCAGACAAAGAAACAGAGCTATGGATATAGAGTCAGGGTAGGTAAGCATAGTAACCAAGGTCTCTCATTCATTCATTCTTGCATTCACTTATTCAACAAGTATCTGAATACTTCCTATGGACTTTCAAAAGGGAAATGCATTCAGACAACAAAAGCCAATTTCTGTACCATTAGCAGATAGTACTGAAAGCTTTCCCCTAACAATGTAGTACTGGAGTAGACACCAGAAAGGGTGCAAATCAAGAAGAAAAAAGGGATGTTCTAGTTTTATTTCTAGAGATAGCTGTATTTTAGGAATGGCTTTTTTCTTTGAACACTAAATCTTCTTCAGTGGGAAATCATATTTTAAAAGGTGCCATTTTAATGTCTTTTTCTGCTTAGTGGCTTAGTTGGTCATCTTTTAGCTGTTCAGAAAATCCATCTACCTCTTTAAATCTGTATTATCTTTGTTTAGTTGAAAAGATTCTATTGCCCACTCTAATTATTCTCTTCAATCGCAAAGGGGAAAGAAAGTTCCTACTATTTCTAAATTGTATTTAAACAGAGATTAAACTTTATTTCTTATATTCCACAAATTTCATATACTCACAAGTAAGTCATCCATCATAAGCTGAGCAGAGTATTGTCATACTAGAGTATTTTCATCAGATATGTGTGGTCTAAGAATGGACACATATAAGATCCAATATATTTGAGAAGAAAATATAACACAAAAATTATTCTGTGCAATTTCAAATTAATATATATATAATTGGACAAATAAAATACCCACATCTGAGTTAAGAGTCTTTTTCTAGGTCATAAAACAAACACTACCTTTAAACTTGTGCAATTCAGCAGGAAAAATGTTTCATTCTAGACCCTTTCAGGTGCCCCTGTAGTCTTTTCCCGTAATGATCAAAAAAAAAAAAAAAAATCCCTACTGCCAACAACTATAACTGCTGTCCTGTTTTGCTGCCTTAAGCATGCATACCAAAATCAATAAAAACTGTTTCTCATTATACAGGAGATCAGTAGATGGTCTCTCTATTTTTTGGTGTGCTTCCTATCCTCTGCTATCAGTACGTACTGGTCACTAATTATCAGATTCACTGTAAAAACAAGTAAAGAAATAGAGAAAGAAATTGACTTGTTGCCAGCCTGTGTGAATCCAAGCTAATTCACTCTGTTTAGTTCCTGTGTCAGCTTGGTTAATGATAATGCCTCAGAATATATTTGTTCAGGAGTCCAGGCAGAGACATTTCTTATTAGGAAAACAGACCCAGGTTGAGCCTGGAGATTTGAGAAAAAGACAAACCTAACTGGGAAATACTTTGAGCCTCTCAAGTAAACTAACTCAAGAGGCTCTTTCTTTATAAAAGATGATGTCCTTTACCCAAGGCTTCGTTCAATGTTTCTTGAATAGCTACAATATTCCAGGGTTTGTAGAGATTACATTACATCTGTGTCAACACATATACTACATTCTTTTTTAGGATAGAGTTCCGATTTACTTCAATTGTGTTTCTAAGAACAGAAAGCCTTCCTAAAAAAGAGGACCCTTAAGCCCAGATGGCAGTTTTATTAATAATCCAGAAGCTTCCTCATAACCATTTTTTTTTTAATTTCAGGAAAGACCACCATTATATCTTCTCAACTTCTTTGTTGGTACAAACCACATTAGCTATGAACATGCATTATGTCACACAATTTACATGCATTATCTCATTTATTCCTCACAATGACCTCCTAACCAAGTTAGGCACTATTTTGTCCTTGTTGTAGATGAGGAAACCGTAAAGCAACTTGTCCAAGGTCACACAGCTAGTAGTGGTAAAACCAGGATTTGAATTCAGGTAGGTCTAACTTGGAAGCTATCACTTCTCTAGGTGGTGCTTCTACAGAAAGCTTTAAATGCAGCACTCAGGTGTAATACCATGGCTCATCAGATGTTGAATACATTTTTAAAAATATTTCCACGACAGATACCAATCTTTACATCCCAATTCCTTCAAAGCCTGCCCTAAATGCTATATCCTAAAGAAGTCTCCCTTAGTCCTTAAAGGAGTATCTCCCATCTCTTTGCTTGTGCACATTCTATTCCTTAACTGTATGTTTTGAGAACAGAAACAGTCTGATTCATTCGAAGTATTCTTATGCACTCCAAGTGATTTCTGATGCAGGGGTAGAAGGTCTATCACACTTAAAGAAACACGTCTCCAACTGTTATAACACTGAATTGAAATCATTTATTCTAAAGAGTCAAAAATAAGTATGAATTTCTACTCTGTTCGAAAATAATTTTTATACCTTCTTTTATCTTATGGTTTTATATAGTATTTTGTAATCTCTAATCTTTCTTCTAAACAGACCTGTGTTGCAGACACCTCAATTTTCAGGTACTGGCAGATACCTGATTCAGTTTATATCATGTGGCCTCAAGGTAAATAAAAGAACTCCCTCAGCTTCATTTCCCCATCTATAAAGAGATAATCAGCTTTTTAAAACTTAGTCAGGAAGATGTTACAAACTCATTTGAGATCAAATAAGAGAAACTTCTCAAATATCCTGGGGAGGAGAAATATTTATAAACTTAAGAGTTTTTCAGAGTTTTAAAAAATCAAAATATAAAAGGCTAAATGCTATTCTAAGTTAATAAGTGAATCAGAGGTAAATCCCTCAAACTGCATCTAATTCCCACACTTATGTCTTTCCCAAATGAAATAAATCTTTAGACAAAATCATAGCAAAAGAATAAAGTGCCCTGATCACTCAATTCCTTGCCCCACCAAAAATAAAAGGATGAAGAGCTCAACCATAGTGGGAGTGTTTCTCAAGTAACTAGATACCAAGAGCTTGTAAAGTACACTGTACTTAGTTCCACCTCAATTGCAGAGCTCAGAAGGAAAGAAAAACAAAGGAAAAAAATATTTTTATTTAATCGTGAGTGACTTTGGGAATTCTATGAGCCACAGGAACACAGGTGTTTGGAAATCCATTACAAAATTAACCACAGAAACTGTCTCTGAATAATTACAAATTCTTTAGATGATCAGAATGTATGGGAAAATGTGGGATTCTGACCACCACCAATGAGGACGTAACAGCACTGGCCATTAAAGACATGACTTCTGGGCAAAAATACAATTCATGTAACAAATTAAATAATTGGAAACATGAATTTGTGTTCCAAATCCCCAATCATACTCAATTTCTCAAGGGGAATAAATCTGTCTTTTCCAAACATTAGACCTATCAACATAATTTTTACAACACAAATTATGGCCTATGACATGTACTCATGCCACCTCTATCAAAAAATAAGTGAAATTCAGGCTGGATGTGTTGGCTCACATCTGTAATCCTGGCACTTTGGGAGGGTGAGGTAGGAGGATCCCTTGAGCCCAGGAGTTCAAGGTTGTAGTGAGCTATGATGACACCACTGCACTCTAGCCTGTGTGACAGAGAAAGACCCTCTCAAAAAAAAATTTTTTTTAATTAATTAATTAAATAAGTGGAGTTCAACTTTTATCTTTTGGAGAGGACCAAAGAACATTTTGAGGAACAACCACTCCTCAACCCTGTGTCAACACTCTTTCACTGGATCACTAAAAAATAAACTGCTATGGGCTGGGATTTGTCTTTTTATTCCCTACTATGTTCCTAGTACCTAGAAAAGAGCATAAAATAGGCACACAATAAATATTTGTGAACCAATACAAGAGACAAAATCTGAGGATTCTAGGCTATAGCTGCATTCCATATTCTGGAAGAAAACAGTGGATGGAGGTATTGGAGGGAGTAGGTGAAGGGTTCTGTCTGTCTTACAAGGTGGTGTCCTAGGTGATGGCTGCCAGCAACTGGGCTTTATTCCAAGCGCTGCAAAGACTCTTGGTGGCTCCATGAGTCAAAGGTTAACTTCACAACCTGCTTTGAGCCATCATCCAACACTCTTTCTTCACCGGGACTGTCTCACAACCAGCTGTGAAAACTTACCCATGACTGGCCCCTCTGCATAGACCCTCACTCAAATGAGACTAGAGATGAAGTATCTGATCTCTACTAAAATCAGACTATGAATTCAGGTCAAATTTTAATGGGGAGGGGTGTGGGAGCATAATTTGGGCACCACTTTTAATTATGTATTTAACTTAATTGATACAGCTCTATGTCTTTTCACATCTAACTCAATGAATACCTATATATTTTTACATAGTTATGTGGCTACATCCTAATTTGAATACAACTTTAAAGTGCTTTTAACTACTCAAAAATCTGACTTTTATAATCAATCTCTTTAAGTTCCCAACAGAAATGAATAAATTTTTAAAGAAAAATCAAGATACAGTTATCTGTTGGTATCTGAGGGGGATTGGGGCCAGGAAGCCCCATGAATACCAAAATCTGCAGATGCCCAAGTCCCTTATATAAAATGACGTAGTATTTGCATATAACCTATGCACTCCCTCTCCTATACACTTTAAATCATCTCTAGATTACTTATAATGATAATACCATGTAAATGCTATGTAAATAGTTGTTATGCCATATTGTTTAATTTGTATTTATAAGTGTTGTATTGTTAAATTTTTTTCCTAATATTTTCAATTCATGGTTGGTTGAACCCACAGATAGGAAGGACCAACTGTTTATCTAAGATCTTCCCACCATTTGCACAAAAAACAAGTGAGAAAATAAATTAGAAAAGGCAAAGAAACAAGCAGATTTCTGTCATTGTCTTAAAAATTTCCAGTAAACATACAAGTTTGAAAATGTTTCAACTTCAGACTTTACAGTTAAGAACTCTATAAATGCCCTTTGGTTTTTATATCATCTAATAATTTAAATAGCTATCAAGGCTTTAATTCTTTACCAAAGAAGGTAGCTCTAATTCCAGGTCCTGGAAATGAAATGTACAAGATGAGACTAGAATATCTTATGCCAGAAAACAAGGAAGCTATTGATAACCAAAAGGATACAGAAGCCAACTTGCAGGGGCTCCCACTGGCAAGGATAAGACAATCTGCAGGGGTCCTCAAACTTTTTAAACAGGGGGCCAGTTCACTGTCCCTCAGACCATTGGAGGGCCGGACTATAGTTTAAAAAAAAACTATGAACAAATTCCTATACACACTGTACATATCTTATTTTGAAGTAAAAAAACAAAACGGGAACAAATTGTCCTTGGCGGGCTGTAGTTTGAGGACCCCTGACTAGGGTCTAAGGGGAGTGTTTGGATTTTGGGGGTCAATACCTCATGAATGGGTTGGTGCCACCCTCGCGGTAATGAGTTCTCCTTCTATTAGTTCCTGCAAGAGCTGGTTGCCCAGAGCCCCCACGTCGCTCCTCTCACCACGTGATCTCTGCACACTGGCTCCCCTTCTCTTTTTCCTTTCCCTTCTACCATGAGTGGAAGCAGCCTGAAGCCCTCACCAGAAGATGCTGGAGCCATGCTTCTTGCACAGCCTGCAGAACCAAGAGCCAAATAAACCTCTTTTTCTTTGTAAACTATCCAGCCTTAGGTATTCCTTTGTAGTAACACAAATGGATTAAGACAATTATGGATTAAGACTTCCTGGCCAATGACCCTCCTGTTCACATTTTCACAGCTCTCCCAACCTCCTCTAGCTCCCTCCCCAATTTTCCTCACCAGTGTTTCCCCCGAATAAATCTCATGCTTGCTTCTCAGAAAACCCAAACTGAACAGATAATATTAAGGAATTAGCATTCATTTGCTCAGTATGATAGTACTGTGGCTATTTTCTTAAGTCCTTATTTTTAGAGATACATACTGAAATATTTACAGGTGAAATAATAGAACATTAGAATTTAACTTTAAAATACCCCAGGAAAAAAGAGAAAAAGATAGACAAAATTAAATTGACAAGATATTGATAATGATTTTCTTTACTTTTGTGAGTATCTGACATATCCATAGGAAAGTGAAAAATACTTGACCAGTAATCAAAACTGCCAAAGGCATCAAAAACAAGGAAAGTCTGAGAAACTGTCACAGCCAAGAGAAGCCTAAGGAGACAAGACTACTAAATATAATGTATCCTGGATTGGACCCTGAACAGAAAAAGGATATTAGGGGAAAACTAAGGAAATCAGAATCAAGTATGAACTTTAATAAATATGGGGGCACATAACTCTCTGTACTATCTTTATAATAATTCTATAAATCTAAAAGTGTTCTAAAGTTTTTAAAAAGTAAAAAAGAAAAGTAAGCTTATTTAACTATCTCATTATATAACTAAATAATGAGCCCAAATCAAAATAGTCTTTTATCTTTACTCACTGGGATACAACATTGTGGATTTCTCCCCACTGATCAATCAGCTAGAAAATGCTATTCTCTGAGCTGACAGAGAGTAAATTTTGAAGATTCAAATTCCTCAAGGGCCACCCCAGGGTCCATTCAAGCAAAATAAAAACAAAAAAATTATAACTGATGAAACATACATTTATTTGTTCCAATCAAGTTTTAAAATTTGACAAAAATGCATAATTGTTACCAAAAACCTTCAGGCAATAACAGAGATAAACCTTAACACAGAACAACAAAGATTTCATTCCACAGTCTTTTGGACTTTAGAAGCCATTTGAGTTCCAGAGATAATACTAAATTAATGGGGTTATGTCAGGCTGCCAATGTCCATGCTGAGGCTTTTCCTGATACAATCTTTTGCAATGTAAGCAACAAAGATCAGGGTTTTTTCTTTCTTTCTTTTTTTTTTTTTTTAAACAAATCCATGTTATTCATACAATGTCCAAAAAGAAAGATCAAGACCTTCACTTAAAAATAAAAATGCTTAGCACGGTGGTTTGAAAACTTTAACCTGCATCAGAATTACATAAAAGGCTTGTTAAAACAGATTGCTGGGCCTCATCTTCAAAGTTTCTGATTCAGATGCTGGGTGGGGCCAAAGAATTTGTATTTCTAACAGGTTAAGTGAAGCCATTGCTACTAGTGTGGGGAACACACGAGAACTACTGGTAAAATAACAGCACAATGACTGTGTCATAAAAATGAGTATAACACAGCATAAAAAACAAAGCTTTGCAGTCAGAATAGCTTTGGGACACTGGACAAATTACCCTCTGAATCTGTACATTACACAAGTTTTAAAGAACCAAATAAAACAATATATAAAGCACCTAATATACTGCCTGGCACAGATGTGACTGAATTACTAATGAATGTTACTATGCTGTAATAAATTAGGGTTAAAGTTATGCTCAAATTGTTACCTGACTTGCTAAGCTTAGCTGAACCTGAGGTATACTGATCTTATTAATAATAAGGTTATAAGAAACAAGATGCATAAAGGTGTCCTATAACCATCCTTAGCATTTACAAAGCATCCATTTATTCATCCATTTAAAATTTTCACTGATTCACTGATTTAAATAGTTAATTGAAACATGACTGGCATAATTTTATAATTTTACTTTAAATTAATGATATTGTTTATTGTCCTAAGCCACCCATAAATAAAACTTTAAATCTGCTAAGGAAAGCTTAATATTTTTCTAACTTTTCTTAATACTATCAGATGAATGTATTCTTACCAAAAGTTATTTACAGATTCTTCAAATGTACATTTCCTGTACCTTTGACTGACAGCTTTGTTTATACTTTTATACTACAGCAATGAACAAAATCAGACATTATTCTATTCATTTTTAATAATTTGCTTCCATAAAGTTAAAATGTCCACAGATGACATCATCTATCTTTGGTTAACCACAGTAAATAGTTCATATTTTAAAGGAATGCAAATATTTCTTTGGATAGAAGCCTGTAACAATGTAAAGACTGGAATTTCATGTCCCATAGTAAGTCTAAACAGGGATATCAAGAGATTATACATGGATTAAAACTATATAGTGAGTAGTTGAGCATATTTTAACGTGAAAAACATTACATAGAAGTCAAAACTCTTATTCTGTTTTTCACATGTATAAAGTTCAATCTACATTTCATAACTGGCTCTTAATTTTTTTATGTTGCTCAACTATTTGACAAAAAAAGAGCTTTTTCTTTTACCTAAAAGTATTTTGAGTCAGTCATAGGAGATTTTTGAGAGAGCAAAATTATGCATTTGCTCCAGGATTAAGAGAGAAGTTTTGCTTTCTAGCTTCCTTTTTAACTTTTATCTGGTTAGACATCAAAATAAATGGATTGTAAAGGATATTATAACCAGTCCTATCCCTTTAACATGAAGGTCCAACATTACCCAATTCTTTCCAAAAGTTGACCAGGAATGAAATGTAACCTCTTGTAGAGATGAAGAGAAACTGGAAGAATGAGATTAAGAAAATATGTGGGTAGTTTACAGCTGCTGATAGAATTGTGTGCATGCATGCATGCACAAACACAGAGTGAATCTAGAAGGGAAAAAAATAGGGATTTGATGTAGTCTAAGATAAAAGGTTCCAGTTTCAATTAAGATTGTAAGATCTTGCAAAATTTTTTCAGTAGGCTTGCTAGTGAAATATGTTCTTATATAAGGACTTGAGACATTTATCTAAACAGACTGAATTAAGGTTACTTACTCACTTGTTAGACATGTATGACATTACTGAGAAGATTAATTTAGAGTTCTAGGAGTAAAGAAGACTGACAAGCTTGTGCAGGTGTGTGAAGAAAGACACATTAGACAAAAGGTTACATAAACCATTTACTGAAAAAACAAAGAATTGCACATTCCCAGACCCCTAGTTACCATTTTCAAACTATGAAGGACCTGAAATTCTCTGAACATCATCAGATTTAGTTTATGATAGCTCCAATTTTGAATTAAGAAATTAATTGTGTCTTAAAACACAAAGACAAAATTTTCAATCAGGTTGAACATATGTGTACTGAGGTTCACTTATTCAAGAAGCTCCATTTAATGTATTCAGATCTTAACACTAAATTTTTGTTTCTTATAAAACAGTATTCTTTCTAAAATAAGATACCAAATAAAGATTTTAAGAGTACTTTATACTGTTTCAGTAAGAGGCACATAAGCTAATTAGATTATTAGTATTATCCTTTAACTTCAGAAGTAAAACTCAGGATTTTTATTGATAGTGCAGGAAGAAAAAAAAATTAACAAATGTTAAAAAATAAATGAAAATTTTTTTATTGAGTATTTATTTTTTTACATGCAATGTATATTAAAAGTGAATCTATATTGTCTATTCCACAATAAAAACCTACACAGTGGAAATGATCAAAGCTGTCTACACAATACTAATTTGTTCAATAAATTATGCAGATGTTTTCCCACAAATATTTGGATTACCTGAATTAGCTGATTTTTTAACAAAACAGTTAAGTTTTAGCTTTCATATGGTTTTTGCTGTTAGCAGCAGCCACCTGCTACTTAAATTTAGAAGAAAAACACAAGAATAAAAACCCTGAATAGCATAGCCAAATCTTTCAAGAAACAAGTTCATCAAAAGAGTAAAATATACCTGTTCAGTATCCAGAAGGGAATATAATACAAAACACAGGCATTTAATCAATGTCTATCAGGTGATCATCACTAATGTTCTATTATTTCTAGAGCAACTGCCAATGTGAACTGTAGATGAGAATAGTCTTAAATACCTAAAAACAAACCAGTAATCAATAATGTATACAAAAATACTAACTGGAAATCACATTTAAATACCATCAACAGTTTGGTGCATCTGGCATACATTGAATTCTTTTCACTTCATTATCACTATAAATTTCCTTAAAATGTTCTTTTCCTAATCCATAATTATCTTTAAAAAATGGTAAGATACTTCCCAATATGCATCATCTCTTTTACTCCACTTTTCAGTAAATGTTGTAGCAAATCAAACAGTACCTATTAACGAGATCTAAAAGACAATGGCTGGTAATACAAAAAAGTACTTTTGAGTGAACTATTCAAATTAGACAGGATAATAAGAGTGCACTTTGTGCTACTGACATATGCTATATAGATTACACACTGCTAGATGGAAGATTGGTCCATGGCTATTAATTTACAATTTCTGTAATACATGTAATATTATATCCAGTTGACTAATAAATGCTTGCTGAAATAGGTATGAACATTTAATGCAACTCCCACATACACATTCCTCTCACATACACATAATTATTTTGGGGTCGATGAATATATGACTTTAACACGCTATGAGATTCTAGTTAAGTAAAATAAAAACAATTTGGGCTCAGGTATTCTTGGGTAATGGTTCAAGTTTTTAAACTGAGAATGAAAAAACCAATTTCTGTACATAAGGAAAAACAACATGGGGACAGGTGCCTTTGTAGATGCACCTGATAAGCAAACTGTTCATTATCTATTAGCATTATGCTTTCAGTTTATGGAATAAAAGAAAAGTATCACATGAGTTCTCAGATAATATAAATTATAATCTTAATTGACGGGATGGTCTTTTATTTATGAGAACATAGTTCCAATGCAAAAGTCAAGCTTCACTTTTACATATTAGAATAGGTTCAGATAAAAATATAAAAATGTTTAGCACTAACTTTAACATATTAAAGTTCTGATTCCTGAATGCTAGTTCTTTCTCAATATACTCCCCCCCAATGAAAAGCTCGTGTGTCTGGTTTCTTATATTTCTAGAATCAAAATGTATGTCTGAATCCTGTAAAAGGTTATTAACAAAATCATGAAGTTATTAAATAAGTGCCAACACTTCATGGAACTTACTAGTCACCAATGCAAAATTATAAAGCTATCAAAAAAACAAAAAAGAAAGATGATGAATATTGTGCAGGACATCAGATCAATTATCAAATCCAAGGCCTTTGCTGTTTTTGTCTTACACTGCTGAACATATGGATGTTTCTATTACATTGACTTGTACTGTTTTCAACAAAGTATTAAGCAGACTCAAAATCTTACATTTTAATTTCTAATTATAAAAATCCAGATAAATCCAGAAAACAGAAAACCACATATAACTGAGGTAGGTTTTTCACTTTAAGAATACGTTGCTTCTACCACAATTAAAAAATTTAAAAATTATCAAGAAAAAAAAGGAAAGACTACATCGTTTCACGTACCTGCCCCGACTTAATTTTCTATGTTTGGAACCACTTAAACAAATGTGCCAGTGCTAATCTACTGTATTTAGTAAATCCCTTAGATTACTTAGAAATACATACTCAAAAGCCTTTTCTTTCCTCTCTAATGGTTAACTGTCATGTGATAAAATTACCAACAATTCTAAAAAGATGAAATAAAGATTACTAAAGTAATTTTTAAGTTAATTCATTTCAGAAATCAAGGAGGCAAGTCATGTTCATTTTAAAGATAATAAACTTATTGTTTTGAAAATGATCTTATAAACACATTAGAACTTTGGATGTGCTTTATTATGCCACAAATTCCCAGGAGATATAAGAAATAATATTTCTGAAAAAGACTAATAATTTCACAAATTAACTGCACTCTACTGACAATAGCCAAGTTTTCTAGAGTAATGCACATGTACCTAAGCCACCTTTTTAAAATCTAAACACTTTTTATAAATGTTAGGGGGAAACTGTAGCAGATTCTACTTTATTTTTCAACAGTTGGTGTAAAAATCTGTTTGTGAAATAAATATATGTTTCAAGGAGATGACTGTATGTGAAATGCTTTGCCTAACTTGTAAGGCTCCTGTATTTTTATTTGGTATCATTATTTTAAAATAGCAAAAATTATTGCTCAAAATGTTCCCAATAAACTGAAAAAATATTTTAAATCTCTCAGTCTTTAAAAGCATTAAAACTGATATAATTTTAAAGTGAAATGAAATGTTCTTTTATATATTAAGTAGAAAATTCAAATTAATTCTTTTAATGAAAAATCAATATACTAATATATTTTAAGGTTGGATACTGACAGCATTTTCACAACATCCAAAGTGTGGATGAGGACCTAGGCAATAAGGACATTTTTGCCATGTACCTGAGGGTAACTAAACGGAGTACCTCAGTGGTGAGGTACTGGGACTGGCATACCGCCTTTATTTGTGGGCAGCAGATCACACTGTTCCCATGCAGAGTAAAAGTCTCCAAGAAGGAAGCCCTTATGCAGTAATTCTGTAACTACATCAAATTTGATAATCTAACATTGAACTTTTTGTGAGCAGTGAAATATATATATCAAAACTGCCCCAGAGACCAGAATAATTATCAAATAAACTAAAAGGGCAAAACAAAAAGGCGAGGAGTTAAAATTATGTCAATTCTGGGTTTTCAATGAAGATACTTCTGGGAATAAAGACACAACAGGAGCTGTGATCAGAATCATTAGATGATAAGCTTTAAAAATTCTAGTCTACGGTCTCAACCTAAACCTATCTAGGAGCTAGGGAATTCTTTTTAACTTCCTCAAGTGATTCTGATGATTAGCCAAGTTTGAAACTTCTGAACTGGGGAGTGGGTAAAGCTAACCTAGGTAAAGGCAGAGATTTTTACAATTCAATGTCTGATATTTGTCATTTACTCCACATTTTTTCCTAATTGTCTTATCTTCTCTATTTTTCTAACAGTGAATAATAGCTAGTGAATGAAAAAGTCAGTAGGGTACCCAAAATGGATTTTACTATGTTCAAGCCACTTTCATACATTAACTAGATAAAAGGATATTAGTACTGCTGTTTGAGATTCCGCTATCAAGCAAATATTTTATAATGTTAATTTGGTTTTTTGGGGGGAAGGGGGAGAATTCTAACTCAACATGAAAATGTAATATAAAACAACCCTAAATATTAATGATAATTATTACAAGAGAAAATTTATATAATTCTTTAAAAATAATTGTTTTAAAAATTTCAATGTTAGGAAGAAAACCCTTTAAAGTTGTGGTAAGGGAATATTCTCTCATGTGGAAAAATAGTTACAATGTTATTTTCCAACTTAGAAATTAGGCAAAATATTTTAGTATTATTTCTGCTTATGTACTTTTTGTTAATATATGTGCAGGTGTTTTAAGTGTGTAAAATATTTTGGTTTTGATTTTAATGCATATGGTAATATAATAAAAATATAATTTTTTTCGTATGCACTAAAATTGTACACATTTTCCAGGCCCAAAGAATAAACAACTTTTAAATATCCCATGTTCACTAATAAACTTTGGAACAATAAAAAAAAAGATAGTACCTACATAAGAAATTTTACATTAATATTACAAGTGTATGTTTTTCAGAAGTAAAAGTGATTTTAAAGTTTTTTAATATTCAAACACAAAATAGTAAATTTTCATTTACTATAGCACAATTCAAGTATTCTCTTAAATTTATATTTAGCTAACAAGAACATGATATTAAGTGACTTTTAAAATAGCTTGTCTTTTAAAATATTGTTATACAAAATAGTGTGACTATTACTCTAAATTGCTTAGAATAAGTGGAAAGAACAGTAGACAAAAACCTTTATGAGTAAGTCATCAACATATAAAAGGCTGCACACATCAATAACAAGGCATTTACAAGTAACCTCCCCAAAAGTATCTGAATTCATGTAAACAAAGACTATGTATATTCCTTCAGGGAGAGGATGTGCTACCAAAGATAAAATATATTTAAAGGGTTGTGACTTTAAATCATGTATTATTTGAATACCACACAAAACCAAAAAGGTATTATCTATCACTTTAATAACTGAAAGATGTTACTTATTTGTGAAATAAAAAGGGTAGATACTTTTGAAACTAATAATGAAAATGAAATATTTTGAAAATAAACATCCATTTTCTAGAAATAAATATACATACTTCGTTATTTTAATGTATTGCAGCATAGGAATATTGTCCTAGCATTGACCATAACATTCAATCAGTAGTTTTAAAATATTTATTCCACATTGAGCCTTGAATCTTCTACCTTGTCAGCTGCCCAACAACTTTCAAAAGAGTTTTATTTTCCTGCTTTAGTTGTTCATTTTCATCTTCTATGTCATCTAGGTCCTTAAGGAAAAAAAGGAAAACACTACTTTAAAAATACTTAAAATATATTCTAAGAGAGATTTAAAAAAACCTTTAAAAACACACATTCAAAGGTAATTCATATAACCAATTAATTTTGAAATGAAGGTAAGTTCTGAAAATAATTTTAGATGGAATCTGTCCCACCTAAAGCAATCCTGACTTCATTCTTATCACAAATATGTGGGCCAACTCTTGCCAGAACTTTCAGGTTTTCAAAAAAAGGCAGAAGTCAGAATTCTTAAATTGTAAATCTTCCAATTTTGAATCATCATAAATAAGTTAATTTTTTAACTTAAACCAAAGTTTGGTTATAACCAAACTCCATTCCCCTCCCTAAAATGGAAGGCTGAACAAAACACATATGCTGGCCATAGGTGGTATAAGGCCCCAAGTTGCAACCTGGTGTCAAATTGGGCATCAAAAGGTACAAGTTCACTTTGTTTGATCTTTAAATGTATACATTTGGTCATGAGACCAGGGATGTGAACTGAGGCATACAGAAAAGGGGATCTGGGGCACACAGAGCTGATCTGGTTCAACTAATATGTTTGGCTTCTTCATGACATTTTGAGGGAAAAGTTTTAGAGCTAAAAAATAATTCAAAGCCACTAAAGTAGGCATTCACTCTCCAGCTTTAAAAGTGTATGATCCAGCTGTATGTTCCCTGTATTAATCCTAGTCCCAAATATAAAACCATCTGGTTAAAAACAATTCACTAGAAGTTTTAGTTACAAAAATATTATATCAAGGTCAACTATTTACTAAATGTTAGAAAAGCAGACATTTATAGATTTATCCTTACAGTCTAAAATATTAAAACTTGATACAATTTAAATCACTGCTATAATATAGCAGCATTCTGATAAATTTTGTATACTGCCTTTCGACAATTAGGTAAATGATTTTAAAATTTACAAAATCAGAATTTGCATTTATTTACAAATTGAATGATAGGAAAAATCTGTTGAAACAACAATAAAAATATGGGATTTCTAAAATTACAACTGAGATCTACCTAAGATTTGGAATTAAATGATAAAATACATTCTTGTATCATTACTAGATTATAAACTCTGTAAGAGCAGGGGTTTTATCATTGTTTTTTATGTCCATAGCACCTAAGACAGTGCAAATACATCATGGACATCAAAAATATTTGCAGAATTTCTTAAATCAAATTCTAGTACCAACAGAGGAATACTTGTGTTAGAATCAAGATGAAAGGCAGTCCACAAAGAATGGACTACACTGTAGTAGAACTATCAAATACCTGAAGTCAAATACTGGCTTAACCAATTGCTAAACCTAAAGCTGGGGATGCATTAAGCACAACTGAAGAAAAAAAGTGGTGAAAATACACACAAAGACATCTGGAATTTCTTATAGTGATAAAGTACCAAATTTTAGTTCTTTATTGGGGCAACTCTGTGCCAGTGCCCTTTTCTATATGGTAATGACTGAGTTGTCTCTCATCTCCAAACTCTAATAAAACACAGAACAAATCCATTCATCAGTCCATCCTCAAAAGAATAAAATTACATTTGTTAAACTGACAATTGCCCAGAGGAAATCAGTTTGTGGAATGAAATGATGGTTCTTACTACTAAATTACCATCTCATTAACAAAAGAACAAAATAAAAAATGCAATGAAATAATTTCTTAATATTTACATATTTTCATCCAATTCTCAAAAAGAAAAAAAGGAAACCCTGAAACTGAAATATGTGAAATACTTACTCTATTTAACAAGTCAATTTCTTCTTTGAGTTTTCCGATCATTTCCTCTTTATCTTGCATCAGTCTTACAAGTCTTAGATTTTCTTGCCTTTCTCTTATTACTTCCTGGTAGATATAATTACAAAGCATTAATTGGGAAGAACTAGTTGTTTATAATCTTCATAAATGGCAAACATCTACCAAGTTTGGTAAAGTATCTTAGCTATATGAAGATATCTAATGAATTCCTTAAGACAGTTGGTGAAAGAATGCAGAACCCACCACAGAAAAGAATCATAGAATAAGGGGAATACAGTAACTGTAAACACATGTTTACACAAGTCTTAACAAATACTAATAGACTGTATGACTTACCTTCTTTAGCTTATCACCACTATTAAGTTAGGAACTACCTTTTTTATAGATAATATCTTATTTGAGGTAATTCAAAATTTTTATTAAAAATACAAAATTTAAGAAAAGAAGACAGCCCAATAGAAACTCTAAACAGAAAATCAATGGTCCTCAATTTTACTTTTGGCTCTGCCAGTTAACTGACAATGGATAAACTGAAGGAACTGAAATAAATTACTGATTTTTAAACTACTTTTCTATAAATAATGCAACACCTCTTTCCAAGACACCTTATTTAGAATCTAGAATCCAGGGCCTTGGGCTGAGTCAACCACCTTGGGAGCAACAAAAGACAAAGCTGAAAAGGTGTTGCCCAGAACTTGGCTTCTTTCCTACTAACCCTCAGAGGAAGCAGCCAGCCAGCCACATCAATCAGTTGCTGCCAACTATGAGCGACTCAATTTAAACTCTTGTGGAACCCCAGAAGCCTTTTTGAGGAATTCCCTTGATAACTATTAGACTACGTATTTT
Organism: Cheirogaleus medius; assembly: GCA_008086735.1. Classification (NCBI taxonomy): domain Eukaryota; kingdom Metazoa; phylum Chordata; class Mammalia; order Primates; family Cheirogaleidae; genus Cheirogaleus; species Cheirogaleus medius. The sequence continues at coordinate 2,872,888 of VBSM01003169.1, forward strand.
CTAAAGTTTTAAAGCCTCTAAAATAATGATTCCAAATAGAAACTAGTGCAACAGCTTACATATGACTTCAAAATAATCATAACGTTATAAAATAGAAACAACTTTTTAAATTAAATTTCTTTATATCACATATATAAATTAAACTTTATATCACAGGGAATAATTTCAGTTCAGTAAAACAAAACATATTTTCAACAATCAGAAAGAAATTCAGCACTATTATCAATTTTAGGGGATGAATGTCTATGGAACAAACCTCAGAACCTATGGTTAATAAATTTATGCCAATATTCATTTGAGTTGTTCTGACAGATACTTTTAAACAGGTTTATTCTTACATACAATTGTTTCAAACACCAAAGATGGACCTAACCTAGAATTACTCTTGAATTTGGAAAGTTACAAATGACAATCTGTTCAGGCAATATAAGAAACACACAGTAGTATATATTGCCAACTTAGACTTCTAACCACTTCAAAGATAAAGACAGTTTTTGATATATTAAAGAATAACATGTAGCAGAATAAGAATATACATTAAATGTTAAGGAATATAAGAATTGGCTTCATTTCTAAAGTTTTAACATCAACAAAACTATTAAAGATAGGAAAGTACTAAGAAAATTTTTAAAAATGCTTAGCTATATAGCTATGTATACAGAAACTGTATACTATGTAAGACAGTGATTAAAAGCTATTTGACTACATATGGAAATACTGATTAACAGTGATGTTATCTCCCATTAGTGCCCCTCATTTTTTTCCATTTTTTTGGCACTATCTCTCCCCTACAAATTTCAACTTATTTCTCTCACCTGCTATGAAACCGAAAAAAGAATTCTAATTATGTATTAATTCTATCAATCTTAAATAATTAGTAATTCATACCTTTTCAAGATCTTCAATTTTCTTTTCCAATGTGCTACTTGAGGCCAAATTACCTGAAACATTTGCATCCCTGTTATATCTAGTGAACCCACTTCTATCTGTTCGCGGGTATCTACTTGAGATATCTTCTTCAGAGGCAGTGTTTGTGCTGTGGAAATAAAAACACGTATTTTATAAAAATCCCTGGTACTCAGCAATAAAAATGCCAAGAATATTTTCTGTTCAACCGAAGCAATTAACATTCCCCAAGGACATATGGCTATAGAAGCAACTTGTTTACCACTATAGAAGTTAATCATTATTCCAACACTATGAAAAAAATGTAAAAGGAATATTAATTCTTTCAATATTTACTGAGTAGTTCCTAAGTACGGACATTGTTCTGGATTATACTAAAGATGTAACAGCAAACACAGACATAGACTCTGCCCTTCATAGAGCTTTTAGTTTAACAGAGAACATAATCAATTGTAATAAAGCAAAATGATCATCACAATAAGGTCAGTGTAAGGTACTACCAGAACTATGACAAGATAGATCCCCTAGACTATCTGTGGTAAAAAAACACTTTCCTTTTTTCTTTTTAAAAATTCCAATCCCTCATGGATCAATACTTTTATAAAACAAAATAAAAAGAAACTGCTAAAAACATAAAGGAAAAAAGACCACATAAAATACAAGTCCAAGTGTTTTATTAGATTCAGACCCATAATAAATAAATATAAATATAATAGAAAAAAAGAAAAAAATTACAGAAAGTTACAAGTTTTTCATTGAAAGTATACATAAAGGCAACTAATACAGGAAAAGCTATTACACTAGTAACTTTTGTCATTCCCATAATTCTAATTTAACCAAAAGTTATGATTGAAACAGCAATTCCTCAATTAAACACCAATTCATATATTCTGAACAGCATATGTTAATAAGGTTTTTAATATAACAAATAGGTTTGCTTCTTGTTTGCTCCTTTAATTATTTATTACTGCACGAAAAATTACCCCAACACTTAGTGGCTTAAAACAACACAGTTATTATCTCAAAGCTTCTGTTGGTCAGGCATTCCGAAGCAGCTTAGCTGGGTGGTTATGATTCAGGGTTTCTCATGAACTTTTAGTCAAGATGTTGGTTAGAGCTACAGTCATCTGAAGACTCCATGGGGTTGGAGAATCTTTTAAGCTCACTCCTGTGACTGAAGACAAAAGACCTCAGTTCCTTGCTATGTGGGCCTCTCCTCTGGCCGGTATACGACATGGTAGCTGGCTTCCAAAGAGAAAATGATAGAGCAAACAAGACAGAGGCTGTAGTGTCTGTTATAACCCAATCTCAGAAGTGATATACAATCACATCTGACTTATTCTATGGGTCACACATATCAATCCCTGTGCAATGTGAGAGGGAATTACACAAACCTAAACATCAAGAGACAGGGCTCATCAAGGCTGTCTTTGAGGCCAACTACCACACTTAATTTATCTAATCTAGGTTGGACTGAGGACAGTGTTACTCACAAGAGATAATGTATATCTAAACTATTTCTATGTTTTGTTTTAATAGCATTCACAATTAGAGAAACTAGTCTCAAAGAATAGGAATAGGAGAAGAGATTTTAATGTAATTTCAACAAACTCAGATATTTATTTTTTTAAACTTTTATCTAAAATGCAGGAAATTTGCTTTTCAAAATTTATTTTCAACCCCTCATTGGTAGCTAGTTCCAATAATTTATCTAGCAATATTATAGTTAAATCTAAAATAACTTTTGATTAAAAAATGGATTTCTGATCTATGAATTTCCTACCCATGGATTTCCTTTTGATGGAAAATGAAATTCAAAGTGTCCTATCAAATATGTAAGGTTATTTGATTATAACTTTTTCAAATGTGCAATATTAAGCTCACCTCCTACTTTACTGATAGTTATTACTATATTGGTGAACCCACCATAACAAGCTATGATAACTTTTCCCTCAGATTTCTTTCATTTTTGTTCTTTGATCTTATCTGCCACTAAAAAGCATTTGACATTCCTTCCTTGCATGGAAAGCTAAGATCATTTAAAAAAAAAAAAAAAAAGAATGAAACTATCAGACAAATAAGTCTAACTTAAATAGTTAAAAAGTTGAGGACCAAACTGGTTTATCTTGCAAAAACACGAAGAGTTATCCCAAAGTTCTAATACTCTTGCCTGAAAATTTACCTTTGAAAACCAATGTATACAGCTTAGCATAGGAAACCAGTTGAGCAGCTCAACTGATCCAATCAACTCCCAAACTGCACTATCATTTAATTTTTTAGAAATCTCAAATATAATGAACTGGTATATAAAAATTCACACTTTAGTGAACTACTTTTAATACAGCTGATATAGCAAGCATATTGTTTAGTTCAGCTGACACAGCAACACTTGCTCAATGAAAGAAGCAAGACATTGATTTATACTCTAGCACATGCTCCAACATGTTTTTCTTGTCAGTGTCTCTGACTAATTAGAATATACTACAAAAGCAAAGTAAAACTCCAAACCACATTTGTTGATATCATAACATTTTAAAATGTTATATACTTCAGAGCAAGCTATATTTGTCAGCAATGAAGCTAAAAAAAATTCTTACTTCCTATCATTGTCATGTTAGCAAAATCAGTGTGTTCACCAAATTGGAACAAAAACTCCATTACTTCCCTTATTTGTCTGAGAGTTGACCTGTATCACTATTCTATTCTTAAATATATCAAACTATGCATTGCTGGAAAGTAGTACATGAACTTCCTTCTTTGCTACATATTCATCCAATGTTTCCAAGCAAACATGTTTTGTCATTTGTATATATTTTTATTATTTAAATAGATTTAGGGGGTACAAGTGTTTTTTATTACATGGATGAACTGTATAATGTTGAAGTCAGTATAACCATCACCAGAATGGTGTACATTGTACCCAATAGGCAATTTTCAATCCCTCAACCCCCTCACCCTCTTTTCTTAATTTCTAATATCCATTATACCATTTTATGACCATATATACCCATCGTTTAGCTCCCCCTTACAAGTGAGAACATGTAATATTTGTTTTTCCATTCCTGAGACACTTCACTTAGGATAATGGTCTCCAGTTCCATCCCAGTTGTTGCAACAGACATTGTATCATTCTTTTTTACAGCTGAGTAGTACTCTATGGGGTGTGTACCATCCACTCTTCAGCTGATGGACATTAGGTTGATTCCATATCTTTGCAATTGTGAATTGTGCTGCGATAAACAAACCAGTGCATCTGTCTTTTTGATATAACGACTTATTTTCCTTTAGGTAGATACCCAATAAGGGGACTACTGGATTGAATGGTCATTCTAGTTTTAGTTTTTTGAGGAATCTCCATACCATTTTCCATAGAGGTCATATCAATTTACATTCCTACCAACAGTAGTGTTCCCTTTTACTGCATCTGCACCAACATCTATTTTTTTTTTTTTTGACATTTTAGTAATGGCCATTCTGACAGGGATAAGGTGGTATTTTATTGTGGTTTTAATTTGCATTTCCCTGATGATTAGTAATGTTGAGCATTTTTTCATGTTTTTTGGCCATTTGCATATCTTCTTTTGGAAAATAATCTGTTTGTGTCTTTTGTCTACTTTTTAATGGTGTTATTTGTTTTTCCTTCCTTATTTATTTGGGTTTTTATAGATTCTAGATATTGGTCTTCTGTCAGATGTATAGTTTTTGAATATTTTCTCTAATTCTGTGGGTTGTCTACCTGCTCTGCTCTGTTGATTATTTCCTTTGCTGTGCAGAAATGCTTTAGTTTAATTAAGTCCCATTTACTTATTTATTTTTTGTTCCTGTATTTGCTTTTGTGGTCTTACAAGGAGAACTACAAAACACTAATGAAAGAAATCAGAAATGACATAAGCAAATAGAAAAATATACCATGTCCATGGATTGAAACAATCAATATTGTTAAAATGTGCATAGTATCCCAAGTAATTTACATATTCAATGCAATTCTCATCAAAATATCAATGTCATTTTTCACAGAACTAGAAAAAACAATCCTAAATTTCACATGGAATCAAAAAAGAGCCCAAATAGCCAAAGCAATACTAAGCAAAAAGAACAAATCTAGGCCGGGCGTGGTGGCTCACGCCTGTAATCCTAGCACTCTGGGAGGCCGAGGCTGGCGGATCGCTCAAGGTCAGGAGTTCGAAACCAGCCTGAGCGAGACCCCGTCTCTACTAAAAATAGAAAGAAATTAATTGGCCAACTAAAAATATATACAGAAAAAATTAGCTGGGCATGGTGGCGCATGCCTGTAGTCCCAGCTACTTGGGAGGCTGAGGCAGTAGAATCGCTTAAGCCCAGGAGATTGAGGTTGCTGTGAGCTAGGCTGACGCCACGGCACTCACTCTAGCCTGGGCAACAAAGTGAGACTCTGTCTCAAAAAAAAAAAAAAAAAAGAACAAATCTGGAAGCATCACATTACAGGACTTCAAATTATACTTCAAGGTTATGGCAACCAAAACAGTATGGTTCTGGCATAAAAGCAGACACACAGATCAATGGAACAGAATAGAAAGCCCAGAAATAAAATCATATAGCTACAACCAACTGATATTCGACAAAGCAGACAAAAATATACACTGGAGAAAGGATGCCCTATTCAATAAATGGTGCTAGGAAAATTGGAGAGCCACATGCAGAAGAATGAAACTGGATCCCTACCTATCACCATACACAAAAATAACTCAAGATAGATTAAAGACTTAAATGTAAGACCTGAAACCATAACAAACCATAACAATTCTAGAAGAAAAAATAGGAAAAATTCTTCTGGACATTGGCCGAGGCAAAGAATTTATGACTAAGATGTCATTCGTACGTAGCTTTTAATGTTAAAAACCTCAAGTGGGACCTTATAAGAAACCTGCAAAATCCTAATGATTATATGGTGAAATCTTAAACCTCTGCTTCTGTCAGCTTTTTAATGTAATATTCTTTCTTTCAAATAATGAATTTGGTTTTGAACATACTTATGTCATGCATATAAATGCCAATTAAATTTTTATGGTTTTATTAGCCAGTGTATCTCCACAAATGACTCACTACAGGTTTAGCATTTCCCTGCCAATTATAGCTGAAAACTAAATTCAACATAAAACTGATAATACTTCTCAGCAAAACTAGTATAAACTCTTTTGGTCTGCATTTCTTTGAAATTATTTCCATCATCATCATTTGGTTTACTACTACTGTCACATTTAGAAAAAGTATGTTCTTTTCTTGTCAAAAAGTCCAGTAAACTTTATTCTGTCACCAGTAAATTAGGGTTAAAAATAAATAATATAAGTTTTACTTCCAGGATTGAGATAATAATTTTTAAAAACAGAAATTTAAAAGAATGAAAAAAGTTTATGTTTTATTTTTATCTAATTATTATATATGTACTTTTTAATTATTTTATTTATGGGACAAAAGTAAATCTGATTAAAATTAATACAAGATTTTAAAAATAAATAAATGCCTACATTTTCTTCAATTCTTATGCATTTTTGTGTTACAAATGACTAACTTGACTAATGACTCTGCATGATTAGCATGCAATTCACCATGGCACTTGAACTAGTCTGTATCCTGTTCACATAGTCTACTGATCATACACTTGGACGAGATGAAGACAATATCAAAACACAATTCAAGTTTCTAAATGTTTACTCTCAAGTTCTTTTCTTATCTTGTCATGGAGTGTTAGCAAATACATCAGGGACAATACTTTGAGTAGCATTATGCTAGAGAAGGTTAAAACTTCTAAGTCCACTTAGACAAAAATTCAAATTACATTACAGTGCAACATGCAGAAAGTGAACAAAGCATGCTTCCCTCAGGATAACTTCAGCACCAAATGACTATTTGACATACAGAGCAAAGAAGGAATGACAAACGATTACACAGTACTAGCTTTTAAATATAAATGTCCTAATATTTTTCAGATAAAAAAGTAAACATAAATAGAAATTCCAATTTTAGGTTATTAATATGAAATGTCCAATTTCCTTAGGTACTAAATTTGACAGTTGATATCTCTGAAATTTCACTTTGATACTTCTTGTTTTATTTTTATTGTGAAGGTACATCATTATTCTTTCAAATACATGGTTTGGCTTGTGATTATCTTTCAAATTTTTTTTAGAGCAATTTTTGTGAAACCATGGATAAGTCAAAAATTTGTGTTATTTTCATATACGAGTTCCGTTGTGGAACCAGTGCAGCACAGACAGCTCGAGATATTAATGAAGTGTTTGGAAGGATGTGGCTAATGAATGTACAGTACGTCAGTGGTTTAAGATGTTCCGTTCTGGGGATTTTAATCTTATAAATGAGTCATGTGGGCAACCTGAGACCAATGTGGATAATGATGAGCCGAAAGCCGTAGCGGAAGCAAAGCCATCTCAACCTATGCATGAATTAGCAGCGAGGTTTGATGTTACTATTCCAACAATATTGGACCATTTAAAACAAATCAGCATGGTAAAGAAGCTGGAGAGATGGGTTCTCAATGAATTAAATGAGTATCAGAAGAAAAATCATCTCGAAGCTTGTTTTTCTTTGCTGTCACGACATAAAGGCAAACCAATTCTACACCGTATTGTCATGTGTGATGAAAAATGGATTCTGTTTGACAATTGCAAACATTTGGGACAGTGATTGGATAAAGATGATGTGGCGAAACACAGTCCAAAACCAAATATTAATTAAAAAAAGCTAATGGTGTCTGTTTGGTGGCCCAGCACTCATATTATCCACTACAGCTTCATGGCACCTGGTCAATTGATTACAGCCGATGTCTACTGCAACCAATTGGATGAAATGATGAGGATGCTTGTGATTAAGCAACAGAGATTGATCAACAGAGTCAGGCCAATCCTCTTGCAAGACAACCCTCAACCACAGGTTGCACAAACAACAACTGTTCAAATTATAGAGGCTGGACTTGGAAAATCTCTTGTCATCCACTGTATTCACAACACCTTGCACCAATTTTGACTACCACTTCTTCAAGGCTTTGGGCCACTTGTAAGGAAAAAATATTCAATTCTCAACAAGCTGTGGAAAATGCTTTTTGTGATTTCATCACCACTTGCTCTCCAGGCTTCTTCACTGCTGGCATAAACAAGCTACTGTTAGGATGGCAAAACTGTGTCAATAGTTTAGGCTCATACTTTGATTAATTGTACTTCTTCTTGCTTGAGATATAATAAACTAAACTTTTGATTCAAAATCGGACATTTAATATTTAATGACATAATATTTTTTTCCTCCTGCACTCTAGTAGATTATCTTGTATATTACTGCACTTTGGAAACCACTGCTTTAGACTTCATTCAAAGGAAAACCATTAAAGCAGGGAAAGTAACAGGATCATTTTTACAAAATGCACTGAAGATAAGCCATAATGGAGGCAGGAAGGCCAGTTGGAGGCTACTGTAATCATCTATACAAGTTGTCCTAGACTGGTGCAGTATCAATGAGATCCTCAAGAGGTAAACTCAACAAGACTTGGTGAATGACTGGATATGGATGAGGTAGTGAGGGAAAAAAATAAGTGTCATAAACAATAGCTAGGTGTCTAGCTTGAGCAAAAGTAAATGTCGATGCCAACTACTGAAATCCATCGGGTTTCACAAGTTTACTTTTAAACATCTTGAGTTGAGCATGTGTCTGAAATATCCAAAGCATTTAATAGTTGTTGGTTACACAGGTATGGAGCTAATGATTTGGAGTCATCAGCATATGTATAGATAGAAACTGAAGTCATTGAAGTGAATCAAATTTCTAGCACACAACACACACAAATACACAGAACAAAGAGAGAATAAAGTCTGCAATAAAAAGTCAAGTAACACCAATACATAAAGAACAGGTACAGGAAAGAAAGAACTATAAGAAGACCGGGAAATATCAGCAAAGTGGTAGGAAGAAAATCAAGAGAGTAAGGTATCACTAGAGTCATGCCATATTATAGAAGAGCATTAACAACCATTTTAAATGACCCCCCTTTTCACTTAAAAAAAAAAAAGTCCAACTTTTTGCATCAACCACAAGATTATTCAGGTAGAAACTATAATGCTGACAGCTACAAACAAAACACCCAGCAATATGAGTATTCTTTAATATTCTTGTATTTACTTGATGAACAAGTTTAAAACTATTTCAAAAAAGTTTAACCAATTAACGATTTGAAAAATTCTTCACATTAGGCTTGTCAACATATAAATGGTATCATTATGCAAATTTAAAAGGAATAATTGTTAGTGAAAAACAAAATCAGTGCTTCCCCAGTACGTATTATGTTTATAAGGACTATTGTCATAATTGTGAAGAACTGTGCTGCTTGATCCTATTGCCAAATATAGCTGTTTATTCTAAAAACAGAAATGTTTTTTAACCTATTTTGAAGGTCAGATTTGCACTGTGCAAAATACTCAGAATAAAAGATTGTTTCATTATCTCCAAAAAATTTGTAACAGCCTACTTAGGAATGTTAACACAAATCTCTAATATGATCCAAAAGAATTCTCCTGCCCTTAACTAAAAAGATATTAACTATAATGTTCAGAAAAGGGAAAACAATAAACAGTATAATCAAAGATAAATACCACACTTTACTGGAAGTTTTTCCCCCTCTGGGAATTTTCACATCTTCTGTGGAAAGACCAGGGGATGTTGTGCTCAGGAAAATTACACTGTTATTCTAAAACTATCATGAGAATGAGATTGGCAGCATTAAGAGATTATAGCTAAAGGAATTTTTCACTAAAATAGACATTTTAAAGCTCAGCAATTAGAAGAAATACAAGACTCACGGGCAAAATCCTACATTTAGAAGGGATATCAAATACTGAGAAGTATTGGCTATATTGTGAAATTCCTAAATAACCAACAAGTACATGATTGGCTTCCATACTTTCAGTATCATTTACTACCCTATTCTCTCCACTATCCAAAACAATCCCTTGCTCCATGTAGGGTTTCTCTCTCTTCTTCCTCTAAATACAAACACATTCATAAGCATATGCATCAACAACTAAAATTCAAAATCCACTCTCAGACTTTATTAAAATTGTCATATTCATTGTGGAAAACAGAAAATATTAATGAATATCACCAGTAATACCACCAACCCAGAGACAACCACCATTAACATTTTATAACGTACTAATAGTTTTTAACCTTTTTGGATCACAGATTCCTTTTAAAATCTGATGAAAATACAAATCTATTCCTAGAAAAATAAACATTATATTCTTTTACATAGAATTTTATTAGTTCATCACATTAATAGATCTCAGGTTAAGAATACTTTATATAGGCTGGGCGCGGTGGCTCACGCCTGTAATCCTAGCACTTTGGGAGGCCGAGGTGGGTGAATCCTTTGAGCTCCGGAGTTCAAGACCAGCCTGAGCAAGAGCGAGACCCCGTCTCTACCAAAAATAGAAAGAAGTTATTTGGACAGCTAAAAATATATAGAAAAAATTAGCTGGGCATGGTGGTGCATGCCTGTAGTCCCAGCTGCTTGGGAGGCTGAGGCAGAAGGATTGCTTGAGTCCAGGAGTTTGAGGTTGCTGTGAGCTAGGCTGACGCCATGGCACTCTAGCCCGGGCAACAAAGTGAGACTCTGCCTCAAAAAAAAACACAACAACAACAACAAAAAAGAATACTTTATATATATATATTATGATAGATTTTGTTTTGTATCATACTTTTTGTAATACGCTCTCTCCTTCCTCCCCATTTAATGTAAATAGGTAATGATTTTCCTATTAATTAATAGTCTTCTATAGCATCATTTTAATGGTTACATTGTAACTTTTTATACCAATATATTATAGTTTATAACCTATCTCACTGATAAAAATTTGATTGTTCCAGTTAGGGAATATCATATCACACATGCTCATTTCTGGTGTACTAAATATAGAGAATTATCCTAAAGAGATGAAATATATCTGTTTGCTCAAACATCACCACCTGAAAGCTAGACAAAACAAATCCAGAGAAAAAAACATTTCTTCCAAATGTAATTCATTATATCCAGTAAGGAAAGCTAAATTATACTTTTCTCATTATTATCTTTTTTTTTATTTCAGCATATTATGGGGGTACAAATGTTAAGGTTACGTATACTGCCCTTGCCCCCCCTCCCCCTTCTCATTATTATCTTAATATGAGTCTCCTAAACAGGCAAGCAGAGTACCTTGCACCTCAGAACTACTCAATAAATAGTTGACATACAAATGTCCATTTTGGTGTTTTGGAAAAACCTTCAACTAAGCAATATGAAAAACTTCTGCATACTAAGAATAAATTGGATCACACAAAACCTTGTAAATGAATGTTCATTGCATAATATATATAATAATTCATAATAGCCAAAAAGTAAAATAAACAGTCCAACATGTCCATTATGTTAATCCAAATGGTTAAACATAATGTGGTATAGCCGTGCATGCTACAATATGCCTAAATCTTGAAAACATTATGCTAAGTGAAAGAAGACAGACACAAAAGGCCACATACTATACAATCCCATTTAAATGAAATATCCAGTGTAGACAAGTCTATAAAGACAGAAAACAGATTACTGGTTGCTAAGGGCTTGGGAGACAGGAAGAATGAAGACTGACTGCTTCATGGGTACAAGGTTTCACTTTGAGGGAGGAAAACAAATTCTGGAACTAGATAGTGGTGATGGTTGTTTAACATTGTGAATGTTCTAAAAACTGAATTGTACACTTTACAAAGGTGAGTTTTATGGTATTTGAATTACATCTCAATAAAGCTCTTTAAAAAAGAAAATAGGAAATAGCATGTTCAGTTTAATTTTCAAAAAAAATTATACATAAAATGCACTTAAAATTATACCAAATATTATTAAATAGTTTCTCCTTCATAATTATGAAGATATTTTTTACATCTTGTTAGACCTAAAGATCATATTTAAGAACAAAAGTTATTTTCTGCTACTGTACTATAGCTAAACAAAAGTAAATAGAGCTGAAGAGACTCTGAAATTCAGAGCTATATATATAGAAGTCACTTTAAAAAAAAACAACACCTATGCAAACAGAAAAAAAATCAGTTACTGGTACCTTCCAGTTACTTGGAGTCTAAATAAACTAATTAAATCAAATGTCCACACTGTACCCATTTGTTACCTATACCAGGCAAATTAATACTACCACGAGGTAAAGCAACATATGCTGACAAAATGTGCCTATTAATATATGTTTAGTTTCACATGAGTCATTAAAATGTCACTGTGCCTCAGTTTCCTTATTTGTAAAATGGGGATAATAAAAGCACCCGCTTCATAGGACTATCAGGGAATTAACTGTATGGAAAGTACTTTGAATAGTACCTGGTATCTGGTAAATATATAAATCTTAGCTAAGAACATTTACGACATAGGAAAGTTCACATATCCACCAGTCCACCAAATGTACCAGTATCCCAACTTATTTTAGAATATCATTTTGTGACTTTCATTTCCTTTTCCAAAATCCATTAACCAAATGAGACACAGCTATTGCATGCATGACAGCATTTGGTAAAATATAGAACATATGCTAATACAGAAATAATGGATCTTGAAAAAGAATAGATTTCTTAGAAAGGGTCACATGTAGCCCAAGAAGATTGTCTTTCTCCAACTACTGGGAGATATATTTGGTCCTCTTTAGTCTGAATTTCTCACTTTAAAGATTTTGGCTGATTTTTCTGGTTTGACTCTTAATGAACAAACCAAGGGAGTTTCTGTCTACTTGGTAGTTCTCAAAGCATATGTGCAAATAAGAACTACTGGTTTTAAAATAATATTATAAAGAAAGTTCCATTTAGAAAAAAGTTGACATAATTGTATTGCAACATCTTAAATCTTGAATTAACATTATGTTTCTAAATAAATTAATTCTCTTTCTAAACTTAAATAGGTTCTATTCAATTACCTGTGAAAGAGCTTGAGAATCAAGTGAGAACTAAATGTCTAAACTTCTCTGCATACTAGTTCAAAAAGAAGAGAGTTAAGATGATAATTTAAGATACAGTATCTAAGTTTTAAAACTGATCCTTTTCTAAACAAAATGTAGAATATCCACACAATGAATGGAATATTATTCAGCCACAAAAAGAAATAAAGTCCTGACAGTCTAGAATACGGAAAACCTTGAAAACATTATGCTAAGTAAAAGTTGTTAGACACAAAAGGCCAAATACTGTATGATTCCATTTATATGGACTATCACAAATAGGCAAATCCATAGGGACAGAAAGTAGATTAGTGTTTACTAATCTACTTTGTGGGGAGGTTGTGGAGGGTGAATGCAGAGTGACTGATTTAAAAGGGCAGGTTTTACTTTTGGGGTGATGAAAAAGTTCTGGAACTGGACTGGTGATAGTTACACATTAAGAACGTACTTAATACCACTGAATTGTGTACTATAAAATGGTTAGAATACTGTCTATTTTGCCATAATAAAAATTTTAAAAATTCAAAAGGTGATCCTCTCTCACCATAGAATCCTGTCTAATCTTACCAGTGTCTGAATCAAACTGGCCCTTTCACTCTCTCCACAGCTTACATCCTGTCAGAAACCACACCCATTATTCTGACCCAGTGCCATCCTTCCCACATGAAAGCATTAATCAATTGTCTCTCCATTTAATTTTTCCAGCTGATGGTGTCTCAAGTTAACCCTTACCTGGTTTCACATGCCTACATGATAACATTAATGTGACTGTTGGCTTAGGAACAGAGTGGGAAATAACCTATGCAGTGTTATCTGAGAATGTCATAGGTTTAATTTACTCCCAAATCTCTTCCTATTCTAACATCTGTATGCTTAGAGCATTGCACAGTGTCTCAAATTAAATGCAATTTATGTTAAGTACAAGTCTTCCCATTTACACAATGGCAAACCACCTACCCAGAGTTAGTTCTGCTAAAATACAAAATATGTGTTATGCAAAATCACTCAATAAAAACACAGGGATTATAGGGGAAATTAGGGTAGGGGTACAATGCTCAAAAACTTCATCAGTGATACATTAAAGGAAAAAAAAATAGGAACCTAATAAAAAATGGCAGCACAGTTTTACCCATGTTAAATGGTTAAGAATACATAAATATGGCAACTTATCTTGAAAAAGAAGTGAAGTTCGCTTTAGGAAGTTGGCTGGCATCAGAAGGGTGTAGCTTGTAAGTTATTTTGAAGTGTGAGTAGGAAGGAGGCTTATCTGAAATCAGACTGGAAGTTGTAATATCACATGTGGAAGGAAGGCTGTGGTAGCTCATACTGAGGTAGCTGATAGATGTTTGCAGTGTGTGCCAGAGAGCATTTTGTGTATTCCTATGTAGCTTGGTTGAGCTCGATACAGCTTTCTACATTCACTTAGCGTTTCTCGTGAACAAAATTGGGCATAAGCAAAGGCAAAATTTAAATTAGGGTCAAATTGTTCCCTAATGTATCAACTGGGACAAACTTGTATTTCCAAAACAAGTATTATTGCAGAATTGACTGTGGAAGAGAAAGCTGACCCTTAAGAAAAAGAATCATGGTCACATTTTATCAAAATAAAGAAGAAAGAAATTATTGGTCCCCAAAGCAGTGATAGTGAGGATCTCTGGTGTATTTATGCTACACTTTATTGAAAAGGCAGAAATCCCTCAGCTGATATCAGCCATTGTTTAGAGAAATTAAAATAAAAGTTGAAGATACCTACATTACATTTGGTGAAAAGAAAACCAGAATGTGAAACTGTACATTCATTATGTTCACAGTTATATAAATAAAAAGCCTAGAAAAATAAATTGGAAGTAAAAAAGAAATATAATGCTAATAGTGTTTGACTTGGGTGGTCGGATTATGGGTGAGTTTTTCTAATCCTAATTTTCTACATTTCTCAAATTTTCAATGATCGGTATTATTTTAAAATAAAGGAAACAATTTTTAAATTGTACAAAATTTCTATTCTGATTATTTTCAGTAATTGAAAATATAAGAAAACTCCTGACGAAGTTACATGAATTACAAAACTACAACAATAATGTGAAACACTGCAGATTTGAAATAGGATCTGCATCTATATATTGGCTAAGTTAGGGTTAATTTTTTCTAACATTCACATCTTGATGTCTCCATGCTCTTTATTAAAAAAACTAGTAGTATTTCCTCTCTTGTAACTCAATCAACTTCTGGTCAGAGGGAATGTGGTAAAAGAGTTCACTGAACTAAATCCTTTTTTTCATCTGGGAGAGAAGATGCTGCATGGCTGCTGTCTGATGAGGCTATTGTTGGGTAAGGTATGTGAAGGTGTTCTACAAACTATTATATCTATTAAGATTACTTGGGTAGGTGGGTGGGGAGTGCTGGGAAGCACTTATTACTTTGCATAAATGTTTACTTAATAAAATAATTAATACTGACTTAAACATATTTGTGAAAACATAAGAATCAATTAATTACTATGTGAGAATAATAAAATTTAGTATTTGTTTTAACTTGTTTCCCCCATTCTTTACGAATGGTAAATTATATACCCTGGCTAATCTGGCCTTTTGTAAGTCTTTAAGTACTGTCTTGCCTTTTTTCTTTTTTTTTTTTTTTAATTTTAACCAATGCACTATAAACTTAACCAAGTAAACACCCTGTTAAGAAAATTACACATTGAGGGAAAAAAAAAAAAACCTCACAAATATATGACATTGATTGATCTTTACTAAACCTTGAGTTTCAGAAATTTCATGACCCTTACCTCCAAATATTTTCCTTAAGTTATTTAAATACTTTTTAAAAAGGAAAACAGTGAATGTATAAGATATATTCTAAACAAGAGTCAATTCAGTTTTTAAAATATAGCATAACTAGATCAAGCACTTAACAGTCAGTGCTGGAAAAGTACACTGTTGATACTTGTGAGAAAAAATTAAAAACTATAATAAATATAAATTTAATTCATAATTTATAAGAGCACACATACAAACTAATCTTCTGGGTGTGTGAACCCACTAATGACCTTTTAAAAGTTATTTCCAGCTGTATATATATTATAAGTTATTTGGTATAATGAAAATATTTTCTAAGAAAACGATGCCAAATTTCTATCTTTTAGCCCATTTCTCTTTTTAAAATCTCCATTACTCAGCAGATAGCCTCAGTAAGAAGCATTCATTCTGTAGTCACTGCTACAACTTGCTGACAGATTAATGAAAATAATGAACTGTTGATACGAAGTATAACACATTTCTACTAGATAAGTAGATAATTTCAGATACAGATTCTAGGCTTTGGGATTTTTTATTTTTGTTTGCTAGCGTTCTCTCTCTCTCTTTTTTTTTTTTCTTTTTAGATGGCATTAAAACAGTGGCTGTGAATCAATGAAAAATGACTTGAAACTTTAAAATATTTGTAACAGTATTAAACAGGGCTAAACTTTTGAAAGCTGAAAAGTAACAAACACATGCTCTAGGCCAGTGGTCCCCAACCTTTTTGGTACCAGTTTACACTAGTGACTGGTTTCATGGAAGAGAAGTTTTCCACGGGTGGTTGGGGGTACAGAGCTCAGGCAGTGATTCCAGCAATGGTCTGAGGGGCTGTAAATATAGATGAAGCTTTGCGGCTTCGCTGGCTTGCTTGCCTGCCACACTACTCCTACTGTACCACCCAGTTCCTAAGTTTCATGGAAGACAATTTTTCCATGGGGGGTGGGGGTGGAAGCTCAGGCAGTAATGTGCACCCCAGTTCCTAACAGGTCTACTGAGTCATGGCCTCATGGGGGTAGGGGACTGCTGCTCTAGGCTATAAAAATTAAAGTACACATATGCAAACATCTCATAAGTAAAACAATGGTCTCAAAAGCTTAAATATAAAAATTTATACAATGGGAAAAAATTTTCTTCCTAATTTAACAAAGTGACATGTAAATAAAGCCTCCAATCAGGATTTATAAGAAAATTATTCTGCTATTGATTCTAATTAAAAAACACAAATCTGAAAAGTTCCATTCATAATTTTAGGCTCTATTATTTAACAAGAACTGAATATCTAATATTGATACAACAAACTTGACAAGTTATCACAGTTTATCTTACTCCCCAAACCAAAAAGTGATGATAAAAATTTTTTTGGTGTGAGAAGGTAGTCTGAGAACAGGCCAAATCGAGGCTATTTCACAATGATTTCTGGCAAAAGAAAAAGGATTCTTTTCAGTTTAAACTATTTATGGCAAGTAAAAATTATCAAGCAACATACAAATGTCAGATAAGCTTAAAAGAACAGGTTTCATTATACCTATATCAAAATTACTAAAAAATGAAAAAGCAGTAGCAAATATATTGAATATTTTTCTGTGTGCCAGAAATGGTTTCAGAGCTATCTACTCTTGGTGATTATCCTGGCTTCCTTATCTTTCTCTACTTTTAATAGATACTATGGACTATGATAAAAATAAAAATTTTATTTATATATGACTTAGTATTAAAATTAGTCTTCCTATTAACCAATTAATAAACATTTTAAATGGAATATAATAACCAAAGTATTCTAAACTTTAACATATAAATAGATAAAAAACAAAATTTTTATATCTATAAATCCAGGCAGATGGGCTTATATAGTTAGTAAGCATGTACCTTCTAGAGTCAGGCTGCCTTAGTTCAAATCCTGATTCTGCTGTGGATTAGGTTTGTAACCCCAGGCAAATTATTCTATTTCTTTAACCCCACTTCCCTCATCTATAAAATGGAAGTAAATATTGTTACCTAATTGAATGAAATCTCTATGTCAAGCATCTTAGACATTATAAGCACTCAATAAAATTTATCATTCTATGATTATTGGCACAAGTATGACCACATGCTTCTGCAAACTTTATGGCCTCAACAGAAAAGGAATCTAATATCCCAGACAGCTCCAATGAAAAATTTCTAATGCCTAATTCTGATTTTCTTCCTATACATGTACACACACAGACACATTCTCTGGTAGAAGTGTTACTCACTGTGCAGAGATGGCACAATGTACTGAATTGTGTCTCCTCCAAAATTCACATGTTGAAGCCCTAACCCTCAATGTGATGGTACTTGGAGATGGGGCCTTTGGGACATAGTTAGGTTTAGATGAGGTCAAGAGAGTAGGGCCTTCATGAAAGGATTAGTGCCCTTTATAAAAACGAACATCACAGAGCTTGTCCTTCCTCTCCCTTCCTCTGTCTCTTTCTCTCTCTCTCCCCAACCCCTCTCTGCCGTTTGACAACACAGCAAGAAAGTGGCCATCTGCAAGCAGGGAAGAGAGTCCTCACCAGAATGTGACCATGGTGGCACCGTGATCTTGGACTTGCAGCCTCCAGAACTGAGAGAAAATAAATTCCTGTTGTTTAAGCCACCCAGTCTATGTATGGTATTTTGTTATAGCAACCAGAGCTGACTAATACAGCTTGTATTTTCAATGTTTAAATACACAAGAAAAAGCAATTCTAAGTTTTTATTTTGCAAAGTTTATCAGACCCATGGCAAATTCATGGTGTAGACAGTTTTCAAAGACTGCAGGGTATGTCAGAATAAGGCTTGGTCAGACAGACATTACACTTCTGCATATAATTTCTTTTTAAAAGCACAATATTAATGTTTCTTACTTTTCAAAGAGCTGCTTTAAACAGTTCTAGATAAGTCACGGTTAGACAGATGTTATACTCATGTCTACAATATGCTGCAAGTCATAATATAAGGATTCTTACCTCTTGTATCTGCCTGAAACTGTTCTGGAAGACTCCTATAAAGTAAAAATAATGACAAGTCAGTTTGGGTGTATATGCACACAATTTCTGATTATATAAAACAGTTGATAAAGAATATCTAATTTTCAAAGAACCAACTTAAAGCAATTGTTATTTTTAAAAAATTCACATTGCTAGTCAAAAAAACCCAATACTCTGCAGATTTTTCAGCCCAAACCAATCATTTGCTTACAATTTTTTTTAATATGGAAGTATTTTAAAATCTTGGAAAATGGGCAAGGAGGGGCATCATTAACCAGTCAACTTAAATCCTTTTGAAAGTCAATGGACATTAAAAAATATAACCATTATATTCTTTATATAGCCCCTTTGTCTTTTTTTAACGCCCTCAATTTTTAAAAAGCTACAATTCACATACATTTAGTGCCTAATGTTTATCTTTAAAAACTATATGCACAGCTAAAAGTGAAAGAGAGAAAGTATGTTTCATTGTGCTGTTCTAAGCTACCAAAAAAAAAAAAAAAACTTGCTGAAAGCTAGCATTAACCATTGAGGTGGAAAAAGTACTGCTTTGCAACTAAAACTAACTAGGCAGTCATTTCTCTTTTTAGTCTTTTGATAGTCTGGGCTCTACAAATATTTTTATATTTTCATCTCAATAAAACAGGTCAAAATCAAATGAGTCTTTAAAAACTGATAATAACATTTTTCCTAGTTAATCATTAAGTCTCTAAGAGAGATCTTATAATTAAAGAATTTCTGATCTAAATTTTACACATTGACCTAACTATAAATGACTTAAAGACAGTATCAGACAAGTTTCGAGTTAAGTACACTAATAGAAAGTCATGTAATAATATCAGATTTCTACATTTTACAGGTTTTTTTTTAAACAACTAGTCACTTAAACATACCTTTAGTAAGTTTTATACAGTATTTCTACACAGCTGACTTGGTGCAGCTGATAAAATTAGAACTCTGACATAGTGGATCAAATCATTCCATGTCATGTCTGAGATATATAAACGATGAGAATTTAAGCTGCTTTTTCAATAGTTAAAATTCTAAAGCAGGCAGACAACACTTAAATTTATTCTTTACTGGCAGATTTGAACATGCCCTTTTATTAGAGACTATGCATTATGTAGCTAAAGAATCTACAAATCGAATTATAAACCTTAACAATGGAATGTTCCCCAACTTGGATAACCAATATTATATGAGTATTATTGGAGATTTAGGAGGGGCAGTAGTCTGCTTCTCATGTATATTCAAAATTGACAATTACAGATGTAGTTTAAAGTGATCTCTATATCCCTGCCAAAAAGATAAAACTGGGCACGTCTGAAATTAGAAATGTTAGTGAGAAAAACCAAAATCAACCCATATAGTGCATCAAAAGAGTCACTTATAATTATTTTAGTTTTATTTTATTTTTAATTGACAAATAATAATTGTGTATATTTATGGGATATAAAGAGATATTTTGATACATGTATACAGTGTGGAATGATCAAATCAAATCAGAGTAATTAGCATATCCATCACTTCAAATATTTATCATTCCTTTGTGGTGAGAACATTTAAAATATCCTCTTTTAGCTATTTTGAAATATACATTATTATTAATTATAGTCACCTTGCTGTGTAATAGAACAGAATTTACTACTATCTAACTGCAACTCTGTACCCACTGACCAACACTTCTCCTTTCCCCTTCTACCCACACCCCAGCCACCATTCTACTCTCTAGTTCTATGAGTTTGACATTTTTTAGATTCCACATACAAGATCATTAGAGGACATTAAGTGAAATATAATTTTAAGGTAGAAAGTGATATTCCTGCACATTAGAACAAAATTTTACACAAATATAAAATGCACCTTAACTAGAAACCTCTATATTTCTTTGGCCACAAAAATTTCCAGGCCAAAGAACTTAACTATATAATTACTTGGAACTTTAATAATTACTGTAACTGTTAAAGCTGACAGTTCCATTCTAAATGTAGAAAAAAATGAAGAAATACAGTAGTCCCTTCCCCCTCATCCAAGGTTTCGCTTTCTGTGGTTTCAGTTACCTGTGGTCAACCTCAGTATGAAAATACTAAATGGAAAACTCCACAAATAATTTATAAGCTGTGAACCACTGTGAGTAGCATGATGAAGTCTGGTGCCATCCTGCTCCATCCTGCCCAGGACATGCAGGACCCCTTTGTCCAGCAGATCTGTGGTGGATATGCTCCCCGCCCCTTAATCTCCTAGCAGCCATCTTGGTTATCAGATTGAATGTTGTGGTACCCCAGTGATTGTATTCTAGTAACTTTTATTTTACTTAATAATGGCCCCAAAGCACAAGAGTAGTGATTCTGGCAATTCAGATATGACAAAGAAAAGCCGTAAAGTGTTCCTTTAAGTTAGAAGGTAAAAGTTCTCAATTTAATAAGGAAAGAAAAAAGTCATATGCTGAGGTTGCTATAATCTATGGTAAGAACTAATCCATCCTTGAAATTGTAAAGAAGGACAAAGAAACTGGTGCATAGTATATATAGAGTTCAGTATTATCCAGGAGAGATATGGGATTTCAGGAATCCATTGGGGGTCTTAGAACATATCTCCCTTAGATAAGGGGAACTGTTGTACCAGTATCACTGAAACTGCTTGTAAAAAGTACAACAGTTAAGACTGATACTGGCCATAAAAGTTTCAATGACTATGTAATTAGATCTTCCAATAACCTCAAAGTCTGTTATACAACTGATTTTAAATACACTTTTCCTGAAATAATCTTCCTTGCAATGGGATGGTTTATATTACTGAAGGAAAAGGGAAAGACCTATGTAAAGCTCAGAAAATGTTGGCAAAGCACACAATGTTTTGTGTAAGTTCAAATAAAACATTCGGCTTTATTCAAGCTTAGAATGGTCAATAAGGAAATCCCAGGAACATTGTCTTTACAGGTGCAGTGGTAGAACAGAACTTGTAACGTATAAACAAATATAATAGCATATGTGAAATAAGATCAGACAAATCCAACCCCAGTAGAATACAGCAAAATAATGCTGAAGTTATTCAAATAAACTAGCAACAAAGCCACAACCCTCAGTAAAATTACAGCATAATATGCTAAGTAGCCGTCAGGACTAACTTAAAATATTTATATTGGTATACATAATTTATTATGACATCTTGCTGAAGATGGCTACAGAACAAAATTTCTATAATGTATAATTGATAAAATAACTAGGAAAATAAAAAATTAAACAAGAACTTTATCAAATTAACAAATATTTTAAAAGGAAAAACTCATCCTTCCCCTTTCTTTCCTGAATAAATCAATCTTAAAGCCATTAGGTGGGGCAGAACAAGGTGGGGAGGAAACAGTGGCTCAGACTAGGGTATCAAAATACTGGAATCCTACATAAAGAACAGCTGCTTGGCATAAAAAGAGTCCAAACTGAGGAGACTGCTCATACAGCAGAAGGACTTGGCCTGGCCTAGGCAACCTAAGCAGAATGAGGAGGGTGACTAGGGGAGGGAAGACCTCATTCCTGGAGCAAGGTCAGAGAGGGAGTCCCATGATTGGTCAGCCAGAGTCCCAAGTGATATGTGATCCAATCAGGAGGGTGGCTCAGAATGCAGCGTTAGAGCTCTAGAAGGGTAAAGAATATGTGCCCTCAGAGAAGCAGCCTGGCATGGGGTGTTCTGTGCCAGAGCTCAGGCAGGATGAAGTGATTGTCCACATGGAGTGGCAGTCTGGTCTGGAGATGTCAAAACCTAAATCAAGCTGAGGAGGCTTCCCCGTGGAGGAGCAATCCAGTATGAGGTCTCAGAGTCTGAGCAGGAACAAAGAGAAGCCCTAGAGAAGAGCACGCTGTCAAAGAATGGCAAAAATTAAGCCAAGTAAGGGACATCCTGCAGCCTGGCATGTGATGCCCAAGTCTGAAAAAATTGAGGAAAGTGTTAATGCACAGGCAGAGCCAACATGTGATGTCAGAACCCACTTGTGGTGAGGAAGGCATAAGTGTGGAAGAGGTGGCAATGGGAGATAGGTTACTATTAATACACATAGAAAACTGAACAAATAAGAAACATATTAAAGATAATGGGAAGCAAGTTTCTCAATGTCACAAAAAGGAATCACAAATACTAGAATAAAGCCTGTGATATTAGATTAGAATTGGAAGTATAGGTATAAATTTGTTTCAATACCTATATAGATACAGGTAAGAGGTAGTCAGGCAGGCAGAGAACAGATAGTGGGGAGGGGGTGTAAATACAGGAGATATACATACACACACACACACACACACACACACATTTTGTAGGTCTATCTATAGACAGGGATTGGGAATTGTGATACCCCAAAAACAATGAAACTGAAGTATCTGAAATCTAGAGCACAGATTCTTGGCTTCAAAAATACCATCTTCCAGTAAAAGTAATCAGAGCTCCTAAGAGAAATGACTGCTTCCAAAGCTAGAGTTGAAAAGTTATTATGCCAAAAAACAAGAAAGTACTCCAAGAATGATGAAGATATGGCAAAAGATACAAAAGTCTAAAGAGGCTACCACTGGCCAAATCTGGGACATTTTTAATATCAATAAATAATGATGGTGTGCTAGGTAGAATAATGACCCTCAAAGATGTCCAAGTTCTACTCCCCATAACCTGCAAAAGGTGAATTACATTTACTAATCAATTGACTCCAAATAGGGAGATTATCCTGGATCACTTGATGGGCCCAAGGTAATCACAAGGTTTCATTAAAAGTGGGAGAGAAAGGCAGAGGAACATCAGAGGGAGATGTGACTTTGGAAGAAAGGCCAGAAAGATGCAAGGAGATAAGGACTCAATCCCCTATTGCTGTCTTTGAAGGAGGAAGGGGGCCATAGATCAAGGAATATGGGTAGCCTTTAGGAGCCAGCAAAAACAAGGAAAGAGATTCTCCTTTAGAGCCTGCAAGAAGGATGCAGACCTGATTTTAGCCCTTTGATTTTAGCCCAATAAGACCGATGTCAGATTTCTAATTTATAGAACTGTAAAATGATAAAGTTGTGTTGTTTTACGACATAACTTTGTAGTAATTTGTTATGGCAGCAATAGAAAACTAAGACAGACACTACTGGGGTATAACCTGTCAGATAATACAGTTAACAGTGAGTCAACACAGACAGATATAGAAAGATGGACACATATAGAGAAAGTTTGATGGTTCAAAGCACTTATCCACAAAATACTTCAGAAGAGGAAAAGGATAATTTTATAGTGAAGCCTGGCAAACATCACCTTAATCACATGACCAAAGTGATCATCACAACAATGGAACAAATTAAAATTGTGATTTGCAACCTGATATGATACAATGAAAGAATACAGCATCAATTCTGTGATATTCCTAACAAAGATATATAAACTGAATCTAATTATAAACAAACTTGTTATCTGGTGATATACCCTTCGATTGGATTAATGTTTGGTTATAATTAGATTCAGTTTATTCCAGTATTGTTTATAATAGTAAAAAATTTAACCATTGAGGATTTCCATTAATGGAAAATTTGTGTTAACCATTAAGCACAATTAAAAAAACTCTATGCTACTGAAAATATTAACACACAAAGAATTTTGAATAACAAAATAATGCTCGTGCATACCTACAAAGAATATTTTAGCTATATCAAAATTACAAAGGCACATACCTTTTCACCCAACAATTCCAGTTCTTGGATTTTATCCTACAGATTCACACACACATATGCAAAAGAACATGTTAAGTTTTTCACCACTGCATCATTCATAATAGCAAAAGATTAAAAAGAACCTAAATGACCATTGAGAAGAGTTAGTTAGAAATATTATAGTATATCTATAAAATGGAATATTCTGCATTTGTAAAAAAAAAATAATAATAATAGGGAAGCTCTTTATGTACTATTGCAGAAGTCTCTCAACAATGTTAAGTGAAAGAGGCAAGAGGCAAAACTTACACTGTTCGAATAAAAGCAGGTGAAAAAGGAATACATATATATAGATATAGATACAATTTTGTTTATAGACTAGCTCTGGAAGGATATACAAGAAAAGAAAACATTAGTTGCATCCAGGAAAGGTAAGCAATAGCTGAAGAAGATTTTTTTACCATACACATTTTAGGCCTTTTGCATTTTGTACCACGTGACTATATACCCTTTTTTGTTACACAAATTAAGCCTATAGTTTAAAATGTAATAAATATTATAGTTCACAGAAAAACAAAGCAAAAAGATCAACAAATCAACCCAAGTAATCTGGCTTTTCTTTACATGTTTTATTTTCCAAATATTTGATTGATCAAGTATTATTTAATCAGAAATTAATTTTTTTTAAACTGGCGTAATTATCTAGAAAAAATACATAAAAATCATAGCTAAAAATATAAAAAACCTTTTAAATTCTCACTTTCTATTATCACTATTCCATATTATTTTTAAAAACTTAAAGCAGAAACTTAAAATTCTCTAACCTTTCACAAAGCATACTGTTATGTGAAACTCACATTCTCATTTTATTCTTCATTTTTAAAGATTTGTTGCACTGAATGGCTCAGATTCGTAGGTAATACTATGAAACAAAATCTTTCTCTCTGTCCTATTCAAAAAAAGCCTTAAAGCAAGCAATGATGCCAATATTTTCTCTTTGTTGTTTTTGAATTTGAGTTATAAACAAATATCTATCCTATATGAGTAATAGAGTATGTGAGTTTAGATAGTAACTCAGAGAGAGGTCAACTATGCAGACAGAGCAGTTTCTGTTCCCACTCCAACTTTGACAAGGCAATTTGGAGGCCTATCTGGAAAGTCTTAGTCTCACTCTCATCCTAAGCAAATATCCTGGCAAAATAGACACTTGGAGCCAAGGTCACCAATGAGTCACTTCCCTGTTACTAATGAAACAAACAAACAAACAAACAAACACAATGGGAGCAATGAAGAGTAGGCCTGGAAAGAGAAAAGCTACAGAAAAGTCAACAAACTAGACGAGGCAGAAAGCTCTTTAGAGAGCCCAGGTCAGCTGAGTTCAGTTTCATATCCATTTTTATTTAAGAATAACACTAGACTGTGAGTGGGTAGAACCCTCATTCTACAGAAAGAAATCAACCCTCTTTCTAGAAGCCACTGCCCGATGTTTTTCGAGTATGCCACTATTTGAGTATGACAGAGTAAGTGGCATGACCAAGAAATGAAACCAGGTCTAGACTCTTAATCAAAACACTGTATTGTATTAATCCCCCCAAATTAAGCACTCATCATGTGCAAAGTCTTCACTAGAATAGGCTCAGATTTAATTTCAACTTTATCAAACAAATACAAAGATATTTTAGAATACGAACAAACACAATGTTGCTGAAACATTCCTTGTTGGCATACCATGTTATGATAGGCTACTGCTTTTCCTAGAAGTGTGATGATTACCATCTGTAGTAGCAGCAACTTGGAGGTTAGGGTGAACAGATAAATCTACATCACTCTATGAATCTTCACATCAATACATCTGCCTCTAAGAGCAGAGGAAAAAGAAGTTTTGCACCCTCATTTCCTAACTGCTTTAAAATATTTTGCCTCTCTCTGCCAAATGCCTTCATAACCTTGCAAATTAACAGACAGGTCTACATTTCATCTTTTTCCATCACTAAAATAGTGAGATGGGTGTAATGATCTAAAATTCCTTATAAAATAATAGCAAAATAAAATGCATTTAGAAAGTCAAGACTAGAACTCTGAAAAGACATGAAGTTAGCTTAAGATCTCAAAATACTACAAAAATAATTTAAGACTAGATTACATCAAGAACATTCCCAAATTAGTTTCTATAAAATGATTCTGTAGTGATTTGCTTTATACTGAGGCATCCAAATACCATCAACTCCAAATTTTCTGTGCACAAGAGCCTAATATAACAGCTAATTTGAAACTGAGTTAATTTTTTTTTATTTCAGCATATTATGGGGGTACAAATGTTTAGGTTACGTGTGTTGCCTTCCCCCTCCTTCTCCCCCAGAGTCAGAGCTTCAAGCGTGTCCATCTCCCAGATGATGTGCATCACACTCATTATGTATGTATATACCCATCCCCTACTCCCCCTCCCGTCTGCCCAACGCCCAATAAATGTTATTCCTATATGTGCACTTAGGTGTTGATCAGTGAAACCAGTTTGCTGGTGAGTACATGTGGTGCTTATTTTTCCATTCTTGGGATACTTCACTTAGTAGAATGGGTTCCAGCTCTATCCAGGAAAATACAAGAGGTGCTATATCACCATTGTTTCTTATAGCTGAATAGTGAAACTGAGATAAATTTTATTTTTAAAATTATTTTATAATTGCACAGAAATGTAGATATTTCTGGCAAGTCATGGTATTATATATTGTGTTTTATTATTATTATGTTTAAACATTTGACTTTGGAGGAACTTTCTGTTCAACTTTTTATTTGCTATGTAATTCTAATGTAAATATCAGCCTAGAGAGAACTGGCTATCCACTTCAACTTACTAATTCTTAAGGAGGTAATTATTTTTCTTGGCTATTTTTACATTTGATACTGCTTAAATGTGCTTAATCAGTCAGTCAGCAAATATTCATTGCTCAGGAAGTAAGAACCAAACACTGCTTAAGTCAGAAAGTATTTGAATACAAGGACAAGCAGCAGTTAATCCACTGAAAATACTTAACAGAAGCTGACGCTACCAAAATAAGACTGGAAAAATTATTAATAGTAACTTCAAAATTGTTGTTAAAATAACTAGTGACTTCCTGGTATTTTTAAATACTCACCTGTAGCAGATAGGAACTGCCTGAATCTAGTAAGCTCGCAGCTTCATTCTGCATTGTGTTCTGCTGTGTAATTGCATCTTCTCGTTTCCGCTCCTTCTGCCCTGCTTCATCATCTTCATACTCATCTAAGCACTGAAAGAAAAAAGTTTCCATTTTATTTCCACATGTAATTTATAGAATGTTTTAATAGTATGTAAAATATGTTTAACAGCATTAAAGAAATATTTTGTGCATTCAGAAATGAGTTTATACGATAACGGTGTTCCTTTCAGCAACATGTACATTTAACTCCTATAAATTAAATTATCTGCTTAAAACTCATACCTCCACATTTCACACCCATGCCAACGTATCTTTTCCTTAAACTTTAACTACCAGTGATAGGGCTTTCTCAAACAGAGGGTTCATTCATTCAAGTAAACTGACTATGTCTACCTTAAAACAAGGCACTTTTACAGAGGGTAACAAAAGATACACTACAGATATGGAATTTATAGTATACTAGGGAAGATAAGATATAAAACATAGATAACTTAGTGATAAAGTCCACTTTCTAGCTTAGTACTGCCTATAAGAGTATAAAGGAAGAGTATTTTCACCTGGAGAGTTAGGAAAGACTATGGAAAACCTTGTAATTTAAAGGATCGCTGTAATTTGGAATTGCAAATATAGAAAAAATTACAGATGGTAAAAAGAGCATAATGCAGAAGTTAACAAAAGAGGATTGCTCAAAACTGAATCAACACCAGCAATTATTTATCTCCAGACTTTTTACATGAAAAAACAACATAGAAACAAATCTCTATCCATTGTACCCATATGGGATAAGAGTTATCTGTTCCTTGCAACTGAACACATTCTTAACCAATGCACTGCCTTAAAGGGTTCTGGGAGAGACCAAAAAAAGTGTCTCTGCAGGCACAGGCACTGTTTACAGACACACTAAGATACTGATCAAAGCACAGTAAAGCAGGGAAAACAAATGGAATCATGCATAGAGAAAAAATCATGCATAGACAAGAAAAACATTGAGGCCGCCACACAAACCAAGAAGGGTCATAAAGGTATGAGGAACATAATGAAGGGAGTGCTAGTTTGCTAAGACGCACATTCAAAGACAAGGTCTACAATGGGCAATACAGAAGAAAGCATCTGTCTGAGACAGAGTCTTACAACATTAGGATACCGTGGAGAGGAAGTCCGGAGACAAAATGGAAAGGGCAAATTAAAGGAAAAAGCAGGCTGAGATTCCAGAGAATGTTCAGGGTCTTCTCCTGAAATGCAACAGACTGCTTATACCTGACCCTCATCACATCAACCTGTGGCAATTGGGGCCTAGGGAAACAGTACAAGAAAAATTATGATACTGTAGCTACTGCTATTGCTTTGAATCCAAACTGTTCTTGACTAACCCAGGAGACTAGAGTCTTCTGCCAGGATCCACAGGCTAACATTTTAGCTTGCAAGCAGAGTAAGATTTCAGAGCCTTCACAGTTCTTGACAGAGGTAAAGAATGGAAAGGCATATGCTTTGATCACCAAGGAACATAAATAATAAATAGCCTGAGAAGTTTAGACTTTTCACTACATAACATGGAAAGCTGTCACAGTTCTACAATTCCTAGGAATATAAGTAAAACACAATCAAAATTCTTTTTGGAAAACGAACCTGGTATAGCAATTCAGAGTAGAGATTAACAGGAACAGGGACTAAAAGTTAAAAGACTAAACAACATAGTAGGCAATTTGATCCTATGAAAAATGATATATTCTAGGTGTAAAACAGAGTCAATGAAAGAAATCTAGTACAGGGCACAAAAGAAATTAGTCCTAACTAGAAAAAGAATCTGTCTTAGGAATTTTTAAAAAACTTTCTCAAACTAATAGTGTCATGTTTAATGACAAAATACAAGCAAAATTTAAAAGTAAAATCAAACACAAGACATTGACGTCCATTATCAACATAACAGATAACATCATTCTGTGTCAGCTGATAAAATTAGGTAAGAAGAATAAGAGACTTCAACATTAGAAATGAAGCAAAATTACCATTATTTTTGAAGATATAATTTTATTAAAAAATCCTTAAAAATACTTTAGAATTTGAGAGTTCCTTAAGATGGTTTTTCAGTAAGTGTGCAAAAAATAGCTTCCCAAAATAACATCAATAGCTAGTTACAAAATTAATAGCCATAAAATAAACTAAAAAACAGCACCTGTATTTAAAAAATTATAAAACTTTACTGAGGAATACAAATTGAAACTTACTCTTAAATTAAGAAAAACCTACTATTGTGAAGGGGTGAAGGATCCTGGATACTTTCTGGACAGCCCTCCAGAAAGTGTTTATTGTAAAAACACAATAATGAAAAATAAATGATAGAGGTCGTAGAGCAGAAAAGAGAATGAGGCCGGACTCAGTGGCTCACATCTGTAATCCTAGCACTTTGGGAGGCCAAGGCGGGAGGACTGCTTAAAGCCAGGATTTTGAGATCAACCTGAGCAAGAACAAAGCCCCATCCCTACAAAAAATAGAAAAATTAACTGTGCATGGTGGCATGCACCTGTAGTCCCAGTTACTCAGGAGGCTGAGACAGGAGGATCCCTGGAACCTAGGAGATTGCGATGCAGTGAGCATGATGATGCCACTGCACTCTAGCGTTGGCAACATCGTGAGACCTTGTCTCAAAAAAAAGAAAACAAAAGAGAATGAAATAGCATAAAAAGCATTTTAAGGCCAGGCGCGGTGGCTCACGCCTGTAATCCTAGCACTCTGGGAGGCCGAGGCGGGCGGATCGCTCAAAGTCAGGAGTTCGAAACTGGTCTGAGCAAGAGCGAGACCCCGTCTCTACTAAAAATAGAAAGAAATTAATTGACCAACTAAAAATATATATAGAAAAAATTAGCTGGGCTTGGTGGCGCATGCCTGTAGTCCCAGCTACTTGGAAGGCTGAGGCAGTAGGATTGCTTGAGCCCGTGAGTTTGAGGTTGCTGTGAGCTAGGTTGACATGACAGCACTCTAGTTCGGGCAACAGAGTGAGACTCTGATTCAAAAAAAAAAAAAGCATTTTAAATCAAGCAGTTCTTCAATATAGCACTGAGATCAGGAGTCAGCCATGTAATGTACAGTGGGGGCTAAGAAGCAAGAGTACAAGATCTGGAAAGAATAAACAGTGGTCTCATCTCTAGTCTTCTACTCTGCGAAAGCAATCATCCCTCATTCTCCAGCATCTGGACTGCAAAAATCCCTTGCCATAGGATGCAATGTCAGTAGTTTAATGTTAGAATTTTTAAATCATAGAGTAGTGTAGATAGAAAGTAAAAGTTAAGGCAAGTATCCATGAACTCCCTGAGCAATGAGATATTATTTTGCTCATCCTTGTTTTATTTTCTGAGATGCAGCCCTTCAACACTAACCTCCTCCCTTCCCACTCCCTCAATAAATGTTGACTTCCTTACCAGTACATTAAAAGAAAGAAAGTGGCCAGGTAAGATGGCTCACACCTGTACTCCCAGCACTTTGGGAAGGTGAGGAAAGAAAATTCTCTTGAGGCCAGGAGTTCAAGACCAGCCTGGGCAACATAGCAAGACTTTGTCTCTACAAAAAAAAAATCTAGAAAAAATAATTCTACACTTTGTATGGAACCAGAGAAGACCCTGTATAGCAAAAGCAATCTTAAGCAAAAAGAACAAATTGGGAAGCATCAGTTTACCAGCCTTCAAGCTATAATACAAGGCTATAGTAACTAAAACAGCATGGGAATTCCTAAGCAGGTTGTTGATTTATTAAAGCTTGGTGAACAAATTAAGTCTACTGGAAGTGATAAGCATGTTGTAAAGATATGATCTTACTGACATGTGCTATGTGTTTTGCAGCAACATGGATAGAACAGAGGTTATCTTAATTCAAACAACCCAGGTACAGAAAGCCAAATATCACATGTTCTCACTCCTTAATGGGTGCCAAAAAGTATGTACACATTTGTCATAGAGAACAGAATGATAAATAATGGAGACACAAAAGAATGGAGTGGGGAGGTAGATAATGAGAAATTAGATAACAGGTACAATGTACATTATTGGGAGATGAATACCCTAAAAAGCCTTAATTTGACCACTATGTAATCTATGCCGGTAATAAAACTGCACGTGTAGTCCATAAATTTGTACAAAAACTAGAAAAAATTTAAAAATAAAAAAATAAAATGTGCACAGATTTTTTTCAGAAAGACAGCTATTCTAGAAAACCCAGGAATATATTTGTAATCTTATTTGTTAAAAAGTTGCTTGGTATTTTGGAACATGTCACTAACAGCAAAACTATTCATGATATTTGAGTCACTAATAAAGTACATTTTTATCTTTCCAAAAAAACTGAAAGCCACTGTATTATGTTTTAATAGTTCTAAGACTTTGTTTGAGGCAATAGACTGCGCCATCACAACATTAGCATCACCACAGTATTTCAAACTCCTGTCATGATAGAAAACATACTATATATTATACATATTCAATAGCTGTTTGCTGAACTAAATACTAGGGTGTTTGGTGGAAAGACTAGAGTGATTCAACGAGATGACAAAAGACACTGAGGCTAAGCAGGAACTGGAATGTGAAGTCATAAATACAAAGAAACCAGCTAATCATGACAATTTCTTGAGCAAATATGACATAATGTACTCCTTTTGAAAGACCAACCTTACAGTAATACATATGTTAAAAACGGAAATAAACTTAACCTAGTAATCTTAAAGGTAGTAGCTTCCTACTACTAAAATTTCTATTATTATAAATCAAAGGTTTTTAATATATCCAAAAATTATACAAGTTCACAACCTGAAATAACTAAAAAGAATTCATTTCACAGTAGCTTTTTCCTATCAATTTTATAAAACAATTCCACAAAATTCAGGAGTTCAGAAAAAAACAATCAATATACCATTTGCCTATTTTAAATGCAATTTGTATTAACACATTTTTAAATGATTCTAATATATGGAGAACAGTTTATTCCATAGAACTTTTTACTTAATAAGAATTTTTTGACAGTAGGAATAAACCTATGCACAAATGACAATCATCACTCACGGCTATAATTTATCTAAATCATGCATACTGAAGTAAACAAGAAAAGGTAATTTTAAAAAACATTTCAATTTAAACATTTAAAATTATTAAATTGGTATTAACGGATCAACACCTAAGTGGACATGTAGGAATAACATTTGTTGGGTGTTGGGGGGGGAGGGGGGCATGGGGAATATACATAACCGTAATATTTGTACCCCCATAATATGCTGAAATAAAAAAAAATATATATACTTAAAAAAAAAAAAAAAAAAAAAAAGGGGCAGGGACTCACCTTCAAAAAAAAAAAATAAATAAACATTTAAAATTATTAAAATTAAATTTTAATAAAATACATGCTTAAGCCAAGTTTTGATATTTTCAGTCTAAAATTTATGATATATTTTCTAGTTCTTGAAAAAGTTCAACTAGACATTGCTTCACATTCCTTTCTCTTTTTTCACATTTGTTCTCCTCCATAAGTAATGAGTCTTACAAATGAACATGACAACTTATTCATCTCCGAACAGACAATACTGACAACAGTTCATAAAATCCTTTAAATGATACTGACATTCCTATTATGCTCGTTCCTTTAATTTTCAGAATCCCTAAAGAAAATTAATGTCAATCTCTTCTATCCAAATGCTTCAGTTTACCTAAAATATGCACATCTGATTTTAATTTAAAGAATCCATACAAATTCCTAAGGTGTTTTAGTTTTTCAACAAATATTTGCAAATATAAACAATTCTCTACAAAGCTTTAACAAACTAAAGGAAACAGGGCAACTTTTTTTTAATATAAATAAAAATGAATAACAGAACTACAATGAAATGCAAATTTTAAACAGTTAAGTAAGTTCAATTACATTTTTGTACATTAAATCATATAAATATGGTTCAAAAAGCATGACCGCCCATTGCATCTGAAAGACAATCAAGAGATCTTAGCAAAGGTTTTAAGGGAAACAACAAAAAAAAAGATAGAGCTCCATAAAGGTGGGGGGGGGGATCTGTATTTGGGATCACACAATTCAAACCATGAATGTGGATTAAGTGTCTGTGCTTTCCAAAATTAAAGTTACTATATCCATGAAAGGTACTAGGGGAGTTAAGAAAGATTCTACTCATTTTCTTCAGGGAGACCATGTCAATCCTATCAGAACTGCTGCTTCTTTATCTGCCTCCTCCTCCTGTGGTAACACCATTCTCATCCTCCATTAGTCCTTTATCTAGCATATACCACTCTGTCATCACTCAAACCTGTGCCTAGCTTTTCCTCACTTTCTATCACTGCTCCTAAGCCAAAATTTATTTAGAAATGATTAAACAAGCAAACAAAATTCCAACATAACAAAAGGAAAACTGAAGTAAGATCAAATTAATAAGCATCTCTATGTGAAAAGAACTGGGCAAAGTAAACAAATGGCATCTTTGTTCTAACTGGATAGCAGAAAAAAGCTATCACATATCTGTTACAATGAATGAAAAACTGCTGCACGCACACACACACCCCTAAACTAGAAAGTCTGGGAACTAAGTGAATAAATTAAAATATGTGAATTTTCAAGACTAATTATTAAACATCCTGATTAACTTTGTAAATTAGCAACCAATTTGATTTATCACACTGAATTAGTTATGCTTTATAACAACTTGGTAATATAGTCATTGTAGTATTTTGATCTCATGGATTTAAAAGCTGAGTCAGCAGCCCCTGGGCAACACAGTGAGACCCTGTCTCTACAAAAAATTAAAAAATTAGCCAGGTATGGTGATGCACACCTGTAGTCCCAGCTACTGAGGAAGCTGAGGCACAAGGATAGCTTGAGCCCAGGAGTTTGAAGCTATAGTGAGCTATGATCAGGTTCTCTAGCCTGGGTGACAGAGCAAGACTCAGTCTTTAAAAAAACAAAAACAAACAAACAAACAAAGGCTGAATCAGCAATAATATAAAAATTAGTATTTTGGACAAAAAAGAAATCTTACTTATAAAGAATCTGAAAATCTAACCCTCCAAAACAGGAAATGAAAACATACAGAATTTCATTCTTATACAATTTTAAAGCCCCTTCCGTACCATTAAAATTCTATAAGCAATACTATCAGATATAACTCAGCCATGGTCCATGGTTGGTATCCAACCATACTACCTCTTCCTGGGATCCCCTCAGATCTAAGGGCTAAACAATGTCAAGTTCTCTAATTAGCAATATTCATGAATAGAGAGGCAGGACTCTCACTCATCTGTTTCAACAAATAATAATAAACTGTAGTTAAGTGCTTTTTAACAAAAATATTGTTCCTAATTACAAAATTAATTACATTACAAAAAACCTTAAAAACAGAAAAAATAAAAATCAATCTTAATCTTAAACAGTTATCACTGTGGTATAAATCTTTCTACTAGAACTTTTTTTCCCTCAATTCAGATAACTGTGGATATCCTATTCTGAAATGTACTTAGATCATCTTTTCGTTTGGAACAAAAATTTTAGTAGCTGCATAGCACTGTATTAGATCATGAATTCACCCTGATTTGTTTAATCATATCTGTGTCATGGGACATCTAAGTTAAACAGCCTTTCATGTAAATTTTTGTGTAGGTTTTAGTTTTTGGAGACAGAGTCTTGTTCTGTTGCCCTGGCTAGGGTACAGTGGCAACATCATAGCTCACTGCAACCTCAAACTCCTGGGCTCAAGTGATCCTCGTGCCTCAGACTGCTGAGTAGCTAGGACTACAGGCACACACCACCATGCCAGCTAATTTTTCTGTTTATAGAGATGGGGTCTCACTCTTGCTCAGGCTGGTTTCGAATTCCTAACCTCAAGTGATTCTCCCACCTTGGCCTCTCAGAGTGCTAGGTATATAGGTGTGAGCCACCTGACCCAGCCAAATTTTTAAGGTTCTTTAAAGATACTGCCAATTTTCTCCCAGAAAGGTTGTGTACGGTTAGTCCCACCCCTATTTTTAATAATGGTTTCATTGAATCCTAGTTAACAAAATGAACTTTTGTCATATTTTTATTGGCATTACATATTTCCTTATGAATTTTCATTTTCTTCACTAATGTCATTTTGTCAATTTTTATATTGGTTTATTCCTTTTCTTAGTATTTCTAAACTTTTGAGATTTTTCTCTTTTTTATGCTAAGAAAAGGTTTTTCCCACTCTAAGATCTAGTAAACACATATTTCCTTATTTTTACTATCTCATTTTTAACTCATCCCATATTTAGTCATATAGTAAGTTGGAATCTATGGGTTTCTCTTTTGATAACAAACAACTATTCTAGCCAAGTACCCAGAATCATCCAGGGCTGTAACACTGACAGTGGGTTGCATGAAGTATGGCTCCTATGGGAGTAGCACTTCCTACCTTCTTTCTGGGTTCATACCAGGGGGCTCTAAATCTACCTTCTCATCATTAATTCAAAACGCTACTTTTGTTATATATTTTTATATATGGGCATATTTTTAGCCTTCAATTCTGTTACCCGATATTAATATTTGAGCCACCTTATTTTTATCAGTATAAGTTAATAATATCAAGCAGCTCCCTTCTTTTTATTCATTTTAAAAACTCTTAGCCTATTCCAGTCAACAGATTTTCTTACTAGAATACTTATTTCAATACATTTCAATTCATGTATAAATTATTTGGATAAAACTACTGACATTTATTAGTAGTGTGACCTTACAAAATAGGGACCATAGCGGTGCCCACATAATAGGGCTATTGCTGAATAGGTTACCAATGACATAGAACTAAGGAAATGAAAGTAGATAGGGACGTGGCTAGACTTACAGCAAACTAGTAGAATCTGACCGGATTGAGGAGAGGCAAAAGCAGAAAAAAGACAGCAGTAACAAGATGACATCTACCTTACTAGCTCATGATGTTATACATGTAGGTAGAAAATTAAAGAGGAGAAATGATGGAGTTTGGTATTGAACATTTGAAATATTGGTGGGATATACAAGATGAAACAAAGGACCAGAGGTACAGAAGAAAGGCTAAACTTCTTCCACTAAAAATGCAAGCAAAGCTCTTAAGATGAATTTAAGCACAGGTAAGTTAGAAAATACAGGCAAACAAAAACTCAGGGAGTTCTAACCAAGCATTCTCTAGTTTATCTGAGAAGTAACTGTGCTCCTCTGCTGACAATCATGGGTAGAAGTTTAGGATAAGGTAATGAGCATGAGGCAGATTAAAAGTTTAAAACAGATATTGTAGGAAACATGATGATAAATTAAATAAAAATACGTAAAAGGATTTCCACACAAGTGCTGAAGGTCTGGCTCAGAATGCAGATTCTAAGACTTCAAATGGCACAAATCTGTATAAATATTAGCTGTTACTAATTTAAAGATTATTACTACTGTGAATTCAATTCTACTATGAAAACTTCTTCATCAATAATTTCAGCAAATTGTCTAATTATTTTTGGAATGAGTATGGTGAAAGGATATCCCATATCCCTTAAATGTTCTAACACGTGACTCAGAAACAAATTTTGACAAGCAGGATATTAACTGTGCAATTACATTTGAACATAACTTTGTTGATATCATTTTATACCTATATTTGACTTTTTCTCCACACTGGAATTTTTTTTTCTTCTGTTACTAAACTTAGTAAGAAAAACTCCAGGATCACACTACTTTTAGATGAAAATTCTTTCCTTGGTTTTATATTATAAACTTTTTCATTATCCACCACCCCATCTCCCCATCTCAACCTAATCAGACTTGTTTTAATACTTAACAGTTGGGATACTTAGTAGGCCTAAGTATTTATAACATAAAAATTCTTCAACCTGAGTCACACAAACAATGCTAGGAAAACAAAGTAAGCACTAGTAGAAGGAAAAAGATTATCTTCAGAAGAAACTATCAAAACAGGCAAATACCTAAAATACATTTTATCTTAAGCATATCAATGATGGCTTTTAAACAAGCTTAGTGCTAAGGTTAGAAAAATAAACATCGCTCTCTTCACTTCAGTAACTCACAAATTATTGATGATACCTCTAGAGAATCAATAATATGAATGATTAAAAAAACCCTAAAATACCTATATTTTTTTTTTGCTTTCAACTATGATCACACACCTCTGGCAAGTAGACAAGAAAGGAGCTAGAAGAAAACTGATTAGTTGGGAGCACAGGGATGCAGATTAAAGAAATTTAATCCTAAAATAGTTTGATGAATTAAGAGTTTGTAAGTGTATGTGTACGTGTTATCTGAGAGTCTGAGGTTAGGGGAATAACTAAATTGTATATTCTATTACACTGGCAGTGGCTAGAAACTAAAAAAAGTGAACAGAGAACTAAAAATTTAATCCTAATTTTATCTAATTACCATACAACACACCGATCATTAAATGTTAGATTCATTTAACTTTCATTAGAAAACATTAAGTGGTATTTGTACCCTTAATTCTCAGGTTTTGTTAATTATACAGAAAGGCAGTTAACTCCAATATATTTTTTATAATTTTAAAGAAAACACTACTCATATTAACTCAAATACTGTGTTTCCCCGAAAATAAGACCTACCCATAAAATAAGCCCTAGCAGGATTTCTAAGCATTTGCACAATATAAGCCCTACCCAGAAAATAAGACCTAGTGATGGGCGTGGCTACGCAGCGTATCTGCGTAACCCATGCATTTTGTCACGGAGCGGTAAAGAAGATGAGCAGCCCCTCATCTGCCCCATGAGAGCTCTGTTGCTCGACATGAGAGATTGGGGCCAATGGTTCTAAAGGAAATAGAGTCGTAAGAAATTCAGGATGGAATTCGGGGTTTGGAGAGTTATGATGATATTCCAGAAGAAGACGACTTAACTATATTTGAATAAAT
Source organism: Cheirogaleus medius (assembly GCA_008086735.1). NCBI lineage: Eukaryota > Metazoa > Chordata > Mammalia > Primates > Cheirogaleidae > Cheirogaleus > Cheirogaleus medius. Next base: position 2,911,308 of record VBSM01003169.1, read on the forward strand.
GTAGATTGTTGTACCATACTTAAAAAAAAAACACATCCCCTGAAAACAAGCCCTAGGGTGTCTTCTTTAGGAAAAACAAATATAAGACCCTGTCTTATTTTCGGGGAAACACGGTATAGGGACAATAACAATAGCAGCTAACAACTGCATAGCACCTGTGTGCCAGGACTATTGTAAGTGCTTTTCAGAGCATAACTCTTTTAATCTTCACAACAACCATATGAGATAGGTATATTATTATCCCTCTTTACAAATTTGAAAGAAGTTAAGCAACCTGGCTAAAGTTACACAGCTAACAAATGACAGAACTATGATTTGAATTTAAGACAATCTGGCTAGAGAGCCTATGCTCTTAACCATTTAGGCCACATTTACTATTTTATGATAACTAGCTTGTTCTCCACTTTTAGTGATACCAACAAGGTCTCAAATACAGTAAATATTTTATGCAATGTTTATTAATAGGATTAAGAAAGTCAAATGATTTGCCAAGGGAAGCTGCATAACAATTCCTTTCATGATCATTGTGAAGAATCACAAATATTTATTTGAATGCTACAAGGGGAACCAGGGTGGAAGAAAAATGGAAATATGTATTTCACTGGATCTAAGATGCCACTGATTGAAAATATATCACTATTCTATGTACTACTGAGAAAGCAAATTCTGCCAAACTATAATATGCTATCATTTCTAAATATACCAGGATATAAAAAGTAAACAAAAGTATAACTAAGTCATGAACTATAGTCACTTACCTAGGACACCTTCAACATATGGTTGCCTAATATTAATAGATGAGACTATGTAAAAGAAAATTTGCATTTCTCGAAATCCGCTACATCTTTCTGGGAATCCGTATATTTGAAAGAAAGAAAGGACTTGAGAACTGCCTAAGATTGAAGTGTAAATTGTAATTGTAGAAAACTTCAAGACAACAAGAGAAATTGGTTTACCAAACATATGCCTAGATTAGGGCATAGGTATTTATTTGCTATTGCTGCCATAGCAAAATACCACAGACTGGGTGGGTTAAAGTACTCAGATTTCTTTTCTCACAGTTCTGGAGGCTAGAAGTCCAAGAACAATGGTGCTGGCAGGTTTGGTTTCTCCTGAGGCCTCTCTCTTAACCTTACTCATCCTCATCTGGCCTTTTCTTTGTGTACATGCATCCCTGGGTATAGGGGTGTGGGGCTGTGTGTGTGTGTGTGTGTATGTGCCTTACCGCCCCAACTCTCCTTATGAGGACACCAATCATACTGGATTAGGGTCCTACTCTCACGACCTCATCTAACCTTAATTAACTACTTAAAGGCCGTATCTCCATATCTCCAAATACAGTCATTATTGGGGGTTAGGACTTCAACATATGAATCTGGGAAACAAAACTTAGTCTATAACAACATATAACAGCTGATCTTATTGGAATCAAATACAAAACATCTAGAATATGGAATACAAAACATCATATCTGTTATAGCAAACTACTGTTGAGGTAATAGTATTCAATACAAACTCATTTCTCCATTAGAATCAACAACTCAAAAATAACACAAAACAGACCAGCTCTTCATTTGAGATTAAAATAAATCACCATATAGGATTTTTGAATATTGTTTAAGGCTCAAGAAGGTATCCTTATTTTTGGTTCTTGCTACATTCTTATACTAAAATCAATTCACATTTTGTATTACACAAAGGCAAATCTTGTTTTCAGGCACTTTTTGCATATTTATAGTCTACATTACTTAAGAATAAAAATCACTGTTTATCTTTGACTCACCAGCACCTTGCAAAGTGCCTGGCATATAGTAGCTGCTCAATAAATGTCAGAGGGGGAAAGGAAAGAGGAAAGGAGGAAGAAGGGGAGGGAAGTGAGAAGACAGAAGGACGTTAGATATTTATCAATTCAGGGTACAGCACTCTTAATTCTTACCTGCTTTAGTTTGGTACCCTGCAGATTATTTGAACCAAAATACTTAACATTCAAAGAAAGAATGAAAATATACATAACAAATTTAAGGTGTAACACAAACTTCAGTTGGTTCTTGGCTTCATGTCACAGCTCATAAAAGTATAATAGAAAGCAAGAAAATCTTCTCAACGAAATGTACAGCTCCCTCAAATGAGCATTTAAATGCTATTTGAAAGCAAAAATACAGTTTAAAAAACCTTTCAAAGCCTATAAGTGTCAGAAAGTCTACTAAAACAGTTTTAAATCCAGCTAATTCTGATAGTTCAACAAGAAATTTTTACAAAATTTTATCCCTGGACGGACACAATGTCTCATGCCTGTAATCCTAGCACTCTGAGAGGCCAAGATGGGAGGATCCCTTGAGGTCAGGAGTTTGAGACAAGCCTGAGCAAAAGCAAGACCCCATCTCAACAAAAGATAGAAAAACTAGCTGGGCATGGTCTCTACAAAAAATAGAAAACTTAGCCAGGCATGGTGGCCCATGCCTATAGTCACAGCTACTTAGGAGGCTGAGGCAGGAGGATCACTTGAGCCCAGGAATTTGAGGTTGCAGTGAGCTATGATGATGCCACTGCACTCTAGCCAGGATGACAGAGGAAGACTCTGTCTCAAAAAAATTTAAAAAATTAAAAAAGAATTTTATACCCCCAACCCAAAAGCTTCATAAAACAAAGCAGTTACATACATAACTACTGTAAATCTTAGATGTTCAGAAACCAACCACTAAGTAGTCAGCTCATTGAGAGTTTCTTTATATTTGTGGCTCCAACCTACAAAAGAAAAAGTAGAAGCAGAGTAAGCTGGAGCTCCATGAAAAGAGATATTCTTAAATGGCTACCTGCTATTTTTCAACTGTCAAGGAATATCAGTATTTTACATAGCAAAAAGCAGTATCTAAATGTCTGGTTAGAATCTTAAGCATATGAAAAAGATTTCAACAGCACTGGACTAAGTAACAGCTACATGAACAAAAATGGATTATTTTCAGTCTACTATTTGATTTGTGTCCATGCTTCGCTATAAATTCATAGAACTCGGTATGAAGCAAATGGTAAGACAAAAATACTACTTTCTTGATTCAGATGTGTCAAATCAAACATTAACATACAACAGTTACTTAGAAGGGAAAACATTCCTTCAGTATAAATGTGCTTATTATGTGGTTTCTCTTCTTTGTAACTGAAATTTAAGATTTGTTTAAATTGCCAAAATCTCCTATCACTGGGTTTTAGTTTATTTTAAAAGGATCCAAAGTTCTTGATCTCATATGTCACAAGGACAGAACTTTTACAATGAGAAAGACAGAAAACAAAATGTCTACAGAAAGTAAGTAAATTTTGTCTCAATTTTAACATTTATTGAAAAATACTCTTGTGCAACATACTTTTCAAAGCCTTTTGAAGAATGATAATATGCCTTTTCCATTACATAATTTAGATCAAATTATATGCCTAACAATTACAACCATGAAGTATTCATTTGCATACCTTTTTTCAGTGTTCAGAACACATTTACTGTTGACCAAATCACTAAGTGCAAGTTATAAATAGGACACTAGATAAAAATCATATTTCTCCATACCCCAGTTGTTTTCCTATTCCCTTTATCAAATAACCAGTATTTAAATAGTACCTTGTTTCAGAAAGTTTAAAGAACAAAAAAAAACTTCTTACTTGTATCAATGATTCCCTTAAAAAGGAAATCTGTGAACAAAGATAAGAAGCTTTGTGTTTTTTAAATTTTGTTTGCAAAAATATTTTCAATTTAAAGACTAAAAACCCATGGTACAGAAAAGACAACTTTACCTGAGGTCCAAACTGAAACTAGAATTTTAAATTTCCTTAGATTCTAAACAGATTTGAGTTTACATGGCCTAACCCTAATAATTCTGAAATAAGGATGATAGTTTCCAAACAGCACATCAAGAGTACAGTGAACTCACAGACAACTCAAAAGACAGTTTGAGGGAAACAAAGCAATTTTAGGTATCTGTGGAATACTATAGGAACCACTAGCTCAGGATAGTTCAGTTTCAAAATTAGATCCTGTTATATTCCTTTCCATGCTATCATATTTTTGCAATGCTGAGTCTGTAATTAAGAAACAAAAAAGAAAGAACCATGCTCCCTCCAACCCCCAAATCAATGTGGAACAGGAAATGAGGGTAGAGGTTCCAATCTGATTCCAAGCTTTAACAAGTTGCACTGTACCCAAGAGATGTATACAACCCATTAGAAATTTTGGCTACTTAAGAATGAAATAAAAATATTTCTTCAAATAATTCATATATATTATTTATTCAAATGGCTGCTAAGTTGATAGGACATAAACACTTACGTTGTTTAGACCTAACTAATAAGTAAATGAAACTATCTGGTTATTTCTTTAAATCTAAGGGCATCATGAAAAAAATCACTAACCCACTAAAAGTATAGTGAACTGAGAAAGTTTGGGAACCTTTGGATCTGGAGAGAAACTGAAAAGTCACTGGGCCTATACCTAAACTCAGCAAAACATTAACTGACTACTTTGGCTTATAGTATGATCAAAAGGCTATTAGAGTTATGTAAGAGCTAATATACTCCATGTACAAAAAAGTCCTCACACCTCTTAAAGTGCATTCTCCACCACTACTGTCTTTCCTTAACTGAAATCCTGCTCTGGCATAATGAGTCCAGTTATTCTGCAGCTCTCTCCAGGGGAAAATGCTCCTCTGTCTTCATGTGGACTTGCATAATAAACTCATCTTCCTTTTTTGATACTTTTAGGGAAAACATCTAGTATTCTCATGATAAGGTCAAAACTCTTTAACACAGGTGTTGGTAACAACATACACCTTATCAACAGTAACATTATTAATATTATACAGAACTTTTCCAAAATACTTTCACAGCTATTAGTTCCAAATATAGCGTTTTATTGTATAATTTGAAGGCCCACTGAGCCAGTTCACTGTGATCTGGTTATAACAAGTCAAGGAGGCAGCAGCTTTCAGTAGACCAAAGCTAGGATTCTCAATTAAGAACAAGTAGTTTCGTGTCAGATTGTCACTACGTTCATTTAATTTAGGCAAATCTCTCGATCCCAGTGTCTTGAACCATAAAAGGGTCATTTTTATAATATACCTACAAGTTGAGTACCCCTTATCTAAAATGCTTGGAACCAGAAGTGTTTCGGATTTCAGATTTGGGAATATTTGCATTATACTGACTCAGCAGCCCTAATCCGAAAATCCAAGATCAGTAATGCTCCAATGAGCATTTCCTCTGATCATCACATTAGCACTCCAAAAGTTTCACATTTTAGAGCATGTTAGATTTCAAACTTTCAGATTAGGGATACTCAACCTGTACAGTTTAGTGATGTTCAAAACAACATTATGCTTATTAAAGCTATTCATAAAATGTTACTTGTTACATGAACAACCTAATGGGTACACCTCATTCTCTCAAATATTTATATAAAAGACACTGTGTTAGCTCGTGGGGATAGAGTAGTAAGACAGAAATAACTCCCTTCTCATGAAACTTAAGATTCCAATGAGAGAAATAATACATTAATCTCAGTTCCCTTCCACTAAAATGACAATGAAGAAATTTTTAAAAGATTTAATTAGCACATAATGACAAAAAATCTATAAGTAACAGAATGAAAGATGACCACTAAATTTTAGAATATAGAAAGCAGATGTACAATTGCTATTTAGCAGAGCTGAGATTTCAGAACACTGAAATCTATATGCCAACCAAAAAAGGAAAAAAAATTATTCCAAGGAATTGGACTAAAGGCTTAGGAACTGTAAGTATCAGAAGACCCTAAAGGCAAGGGGAAATGGTGGACAAAAGCCGAAGGAATGGTTAAAAAGTCTATATAGGAAGAAATAAGGCTACCTCCTCAGTCAGGCAATTATCCCATCCCCATGTTAATGGCTTATTCTCTGCAAATACTGAACCAAAGACATGCCTGACTCTGAGACAGCAGTAATAATCAAAGGTGGAGGTGAGCAACGAACCATTCAAGAAACAAGTGTCTATATATAAAATAGTGGCATTTCCAGTCCTCTTTCCTCACATGGATCTCAAAACACTAAAATGAAAAAAGTATAATAAATATTCCCTGTATTTTTAGATTGATCAGATTTATTATATATGGTAAATATTTATAATGGTTTCTGTCCACCAAAAAGCCATATTTTACCATCAAATAAAAAGATTTACTATGTTCAACTTTTATATAGAAAGAGAGAAAAAGGAGAAAGGGAATTATTTTCAGAGGCTAAATGATCATCCTGTCAGGGATGCTTTAAGCAATAAATAGAGGTAATTCAATAAAATCCTAGGTAGTACACAAAACAAAATGGTTATGTAGTTATTTTAATACACATTAGAAAAAACACAGCTAGGATATTTAACCTGTAATTTCATAGATATTGTTTAGCCAATAATAAAAAATTAAAAATATATTAATTAATATTAACACAAGCATTTTGTAGAAATGGTAACAGGATGTGAATGTCTAAACTTTGAGGCATACTACTGCAGAGACAATTACTAAATTAAGTGGTAAAGTTAAGGCCAGATAAACTATAATTTCTTCAAACTTCAAGGATTCCTCCTTCAAACATGACTATAGAAACTTTTTTAAATTTACACACTTTGGGAAGCAAATGTTTTTTGGAATTTATATTGACATAATGTAGGTTGACCAAAGATATGCTTTTTCAGGGACATTTTCCCTAAGACATTAAGTAAAAGTAATTCTTTGAGCTATGACAATTTAAAGTTCTAAAAACAATATAATAGACTAGATAAAGAAATAAGAAAGCACTTAGATAAGACAGAAAAGAGGATAGCTAGCGGTTATATTGATAGAAACTACCATTTTTTGAGCTTCTATTATGTGCTAGGCAGAGTTAGATAATCAAAACAGGTACTCTTTACACAAAATCTTCCTTTTACAGATTAAAAATCTATGACTCAGAAATTAAGTCATTTACTTGTGGTTCCAGTCGTGGGGAAGGTAAAGCCAAACAGGAAAAAAATGTGACCTAAGGGTAAAAAATCCTTTGATAACCAACTAAGTATCACAATCAAATTCCTGATAAATTTTCTATCATTCCTATGATTCCTGAACATCCTTATAAAATCCATAAAGTAAATAAATTGACTTAAGACTGGTAGGTAAACAGATGGCAAATAAATTCGATTTGGTACATTTAGCATTCCAAAAAGGTATTATGCCCAGGAAAAAAACCCATGAATTTGATAGGACAGATTCATTATGTTCATCTTATCCTAGCTGAGGACTTAGTTACATTGCTGGTTCAGTCAATGAAGAATCACAGCAAAAAGAATACTTAAAACTTCTTTTTTGTTTTTGAGACAGGGTCTTGCTCTAGTCTCCTGGGCTGGAGTACAGTGCTATCATCATAGCTCACTGCAACCTCAAACTCCTGGACTCAAGCAATCCTCCTGCCTCAGTCTCCCAAACAGCTGGGACTATAGGTGTGTACCACCATGCCCAGTCAATTTTTCTAATTTTTTTGTAGCAACAGAGTCTCACTCTTAACCCAGGCTAGTCTCGAACTCCTGGGCTCAAGAGATTCTCCTGCCTCCCAAAGTGCGAGGATTACTTTGAGCCACCATGCCCGGCCCTAAAACTTCTTAAATGACCACGTTTCCACTTTTCAATTAAACAATGACAGAAGTTATTGAGCAACCTAAAAAGAGCCACCAAAAAACCACACACAAAAAACTTGGCTATGTGCTTTATACTTTCATGATTTGTGTTCTTAAAAAGTCAAAGGACATTTAGCAATTAAACTTAAATTCTCTTGTTTTCAGAAATCCTCCTACACTTGCATTATGATAAAAAGCACTAACTTTGAGAAACTACAGGGAGACTCTATTATTCATGCTTTTAAAATGTGCTTTTAATTTCTCTGACTACTAAAAGCTATAATAATGTCACTTGGAAAACAGAAGGCTGAGTGAGCATCTGAGGGTAAAAGGAATGTTTTCACAGGCACAGCTGGTAAATACCACTGGCTCTAGCTGAACATTCTTCCTTAAGTGGAAGCCAATCACAATTTAACTTTTAAAATCTCCTTGTTACATAGAGCAGTGGAAAGCCATATTATCTCAATTATTCCTTCACATAAAACTCAAGTGCTGAACTAATACTTCAAGAACCATCAATATCCATCTCTTTTTACTTTGTTTCTAACTGAGTCCATAAGGAGAGCTCAGACTTAGTGGAACTAGTCAACAGGCTCAGATGTTAGTCTAGTATGGGTACTACAAAAGGTAAATTTTCATACTGCATGCTTTCATGTTGATTATGCAACTTTCAATTTGCAAATTACCATAAAAGTGCTTTATGGAAAGAATAATGACTTATGGAACCCAATATAAAACTTTAATGTCAAAGTAGTCTTCATTGTATTACAGCACAGCAGTGTGAATAAGGCCAGGATAATGGGAAGTAATAATTCTATACAAATGCATCCTATAATAATAAATCTGCAGTTAGTAAATCTACTTGGGTGCTAGAATAAATGACCTTGAATAGAAAGAACTAGGTACCTGGGAAATGCATAAGCATAACCACATGAAATAAATTTTAAAAATTTTAAACAAAGCAAAATATTATATTTCTGAAATTTAAAGTATTTTTCTTTCTTCACACTTAAATTTTTACTCTAAGTGACTAAATTAAGAAAACACCATAAACATGGGCAATTCAGAAAAGAATACAAATACCCAGTAAATACATGTAATAAATATATACAATCTCCAAGAAAAGTAAATTATAACCAAAAGAGAATTGGCTCAAAAAATTATGGAACATAATTTGCATTTGAAGCGGCCCTTACAAACCTAAATCCTAGATCGCAGGTCTTAGTTGTCCATATCTCAGCTCAATCTCTCCAAATATAGCAGCCTCATCAGGTATTTCAGTTTAGATCTGGCCAGAGCATCAGGCTATTCTCATATCCAGGATGGGCCAGTAAAACAAACTCAAGTGACAAAGAGAAAACCAAATAAGAACGGAAAGGAATAATTCCAATGCTTAAGTCCCTTAGTCCCTCCTATAGTGGATTTTTGAACCATTTGTAAGGTATGGACACAATCAGTATTTACAATCTATGCCATAAAAGGAAAGAAGAGGAAACAATCCAGTATTCATCAACCTGCCAATGAATGGATAAACAAATGTGTTATAGACATACAATGGAATATTATTCAGCTCCAGTAAGGAAGGAAATTCTTACACATACTACATACAACATGGATGAACCTTCAAAGACATTATGCTAAATGAAATAAGCCAGTCACAAAAGGACAAATAATATAAGGTTCCACTAAGAAGTACCTAGAGTAGTCAAATTAACAAAGACAGAAAGTAGAATGTGGTTGCGGTTGCAGGGGATGAAAAGTTATTATTTAATGAGTATGGAGTTTCAGTTTGGTAAGATAAAAAAGTTCTGGAGATGAATGGTGGTGATGGCTGCACAACAATGAAAATGTACTTAATGCTTTTGAACTGTACACTTAAAACTGTTAAAATGGTAAATTTTATATTGTGCATATATTACCACATTTTTAAAAAAGGAAAGAAATGATGAAAGCAATAAAGCTTACAATTGCAAAGAGCCTAAAAGGCTTTCAACAGCATTACTGGAATTTAAATATTTAATTTACTAAGTAATAGAAACATACTCATTGGCTAAATATACTTTACAATATAGACTACAACCTGATGGATGTGAAGATTTGAGCTGATTAAAGAAAGGTTTTCAATGCAAGTAAGTTTAAAGTTTTTATATGAAAAGCTTCAAATTTCTGATTCTGAAAGATAATGTCTTTTCAAAAGCTCTCTGGAAAAAGTTCAATCATAAAATAAGATAAAAATATGAAGTAGCATGCATTTATTTCATTTTCCAACCTCTATATTAACCTGCTCCTGAAACGTATTTACAAAGAATGCATATTCTGCAGCAAATCTTTTCATCAATCACCATGTGAAAATCTTTGGCAGGGACACTGTGCATTCCTGGGAGGATTTAAATTAGTTTGTGAGGGACTGAAACCTGGCTTATAAGCAAAGAACTGGATTTAGGACTTGACAAAGAGTTTCTTTCCTGAACTTAAAATGTTCTATAAGTTTTCACATTTATGTTCTCCATCACTAGTAAAGGAACAAAATGATATAGAACTTCAATTAAAGTCATCTATTGGTAGTTTTCCACATATTTCTTGTGTTAGTTTTATCTGTCTACAACAACATAGTATTTGAAATCACATTTCTACTTTTAGCAAGAAAAGACTAAATTAAATATTCCAGGAAATCCTATTTCAATTCATTTAAAAATTCTTAACTGGTCTCTTTTTAAAGAACAGTTCTTTAATAGAAAACAAAATAATTTTTAAAAATTGTTGCAATTTCAATCTCCTTAAATATTTTTCATTTGAATATTTTCAGTGCTTATTTTTTTAAAAATTGCCCTCCTCATTTTATTTTTATTTCAAATCCAAATTCTTGGTTTTCTTCAAAAATGTTAGACAAATTATTTGAATTATAGACAATGGGAACCCATTTTATCCTGCAAGTTTTAGTTTGGGCCTAAAAACTCAAACTCATTTAAAGCATTCTTATTTATATTGTGGTAAATAGCAAAAAAAATCAAGCAGAGCTATAAATACTACTGTATCTGAATGATATGAAATGTTCCTCTAATAGCCAAATTGTCAGATTAGCTTAATTCGAGTAGTGAAACATGTTAAAACAGCTGCTGTAAACCTCAGACAGCAAGATGAAAAGACTAACAAAAATGAATTGACAGTCCTTAAAGGACAGGAAAAAAACAAAGATTTTTGTGAACATACTGGAAAATATTCCAGTTCTATGCCTCAGGGAAAGAGCATTCTTATTGGCACAACAGTGATTAGAATAATGGATGGCTACCCACAATATAGGCACCCACCACTCAATTAGCATAAATATGTTTGGATACACATAACTGCATTTAAAATTTATCTTAAGTACAAATACTATTCCACAAAAGCACCAGCAAAGTCGGGGGACAAGATATGGACTACTCAATCCAATAGTTATAATGTGACCAAAAATAATAAGGCAGTACATGTGATCTGTGTGTGTGTATATAAAAAGATACATATAAGTATAAATATATATAAATGTATTTATTAATATATGAAAGGATGTGTTTCTGTTAGGTAGATAGTGAGGGATTCCAGGTCTCCTAGGGACTGTACTGGGACCAAGTCTAATAAATTTTCTAACTAAATTTATTTCATCCTGTCTAGAAGCCATCAAGTGACAAACAGTCCTACATTCTCTGCCAGCCTTGGCGCCTACCTCCTCACCTACAAGTACAACAATCTACCAAGACCACATACTGAAGTCCCCTGGAGAGATCCCCAGAGAACCTACAAGAGGCCACCCTCATAGGAAATCATCGCCCCTTACTCAGCACGAAGCAGTCAGATGAGTTAGCGCCCCTACCCAATGATTTGGGCCTCTAGAATAGAGAGTGGGAAATGTTAGGTAGATAGTGAGGGATTCTGGGTCTCCTAGGGATGAAAGTGGGTACTGTTGCCCCATCTTGATCCCACCCCACCATGGTTCTCTACACCTGGGAGAGGAGGGAATACCCTACGAATCTGCCAATCTGAACTTAGTGCACCAACTACAAGAGAATGCAGAGGACTCCCTAGCCCACAGGCCAAGCCACATGAGTACCATAAAGTCTAGAATGTAACCTAGAACCCACATGCATAGTTAAGGCTCAGGTCATGTGACTCCCAACTGTCCAATTAAAGTGGTGCCATGGTGACCTCTGAATCACGAGGGAGGTCCCTATTCAGGCACTATAAAATAAGACACAGACCATAGCCAAGCTCTCTCTCTTTGCCCTTACTTTTGCTTGCTCTGCTGCGACAATGGGTCCGGTCATCATCTGTGGTGTATGTACCGTGCTCTGTATATATCTTGCTCTTGCCCTATAATTCTTTCTCTCCTTAATAAACCTCATTTTCGTGCTTGCCTAACTTTGGCATCTCTGGTCATTCTTTGACCATGGGCGCATCAAGAACTGATAGTTTCAGACTAAAACCTAACACTTCCACATAACAAAGTTTTGCATCAATTCTAAGTCAGTGGTTCAAAAGATATCTAGCTTTTTTGTTCCCTGTGCAAAAGCACTGTGCTACTCCTTCCCATAAATCAACCAACCAAAGCTCTAGGAAAGTTGGCTTCCCCTCTTAACATAGAAAGCTGCTCATAAAGCATAATTCTGGTAGTGTTTTACCACCCCACGGGAGAGGGAATTAGTTACCACTTGGGTACTAGAGATTGTCAGCACTTAAATGCCTTTATTCTGTTCAGTAACAATCAAGGAATCTTTTCAACTTGCTAAGGTGTCAGGTACTAATGCTGTAGTCTGCAGGAAAAGTTAAGGAAATAGAAGTATGTACAAATTTGTTTATATTAAATTCACAAGCATCTGTATTAGTTTCTAATGCACTACCTGCAAGCTGGTTAAAAATGCAATCTCAGGTCCAGCGCGGTGGCTCATGTCTGTAATCCTAGCACTCTGGGAGGCCAAGGCAAGTGGA
>VBSM01003169.1:2924022-2954835 GCA_008086735.1 Cheirogaleus medius
GAGGGACAGTGAACTGGCCCCCTGTTTAAAAAGTTTGAGGACCCCTGGTTTAGGCATACCGGTCTAAAACGGCCACATCCGCCAACCTGACATCCTCAATTAGCCCCAGGCTTAATTACTTATCACCACTCTCCAAACATTTAAGTTTTAGCAGCTCAAAATCTAAATATGAACTGACTCTTTCTCAAAATTCCAGACTAAAATGAGAAAGGATTTAAACTAAAGCATAGATTCTTATTCCTGGCCTTCCCTAGAATTCCCTAGGGAGCTTTACCAAACTATAAGTGCCCAGGATCTATAGCATAGGATTAAATTAAAAACTGGGCATCAATTCCCTAAGTGATTTTAACATGTAGCTAAAAAAGATTAACAATAAACTACCGGACGGCTTCTCAAACTTTAAGGCACCCATGTATCACCATGTATCTGTTAAAATGCAGATTCTGATTCTGTAAATCTGTATTGAGGCCTGAGAGACTGCAATTCTGATAATCTGAAAAGGAGTAGTTCAGCCTCTGCCCTTGTAATCCAAGAACTCAGGAATAGATTGTCAAAAACAAAGATTTCAAGTTTTTGTTCTCAACTCATCTTTATAGTCAAGTATGAATATGGTCTCCAATTCAGAACATTCACATATGTGTCACACTATTTTAGATAAATACAAAAATTAACATTACACATATGGTTTAGTATGTGAAAGATACAAATAAACAATTAAAATAGAGTGCTGATAGAGGATACCTACCTAATCCAGATCTGGGATCAAGGAAGATTTCACAAGTGACATCTAATAAAATAGGTACATTCGGGATGGAATTCCTTCAGGCAAAGGGTAGTACATCTTAAGATCAGAAGGTGAGGGAAAGCATATCATATATGAGGTACCCAAGTATTTCTAAAGTCAAGAATGTGAAGGATAGACTATCTGAAAGGAAAGACTGAAGGGGCAGAGTAAGCAAATGCTGAAACATGAAGAATCTTGTGAACCACCTTAAAAATTGTGGACTTTTCCTAAGGACAAGAGGAAAATCATAAGAATAGCCTTGTGTTTTGAAAGCTAGCTCTAACTGCAAGATGAAGAACAGACTTAAGGCAGGTAAATTAATTAGGAGCTACTACAGTGATCCAAGTGACTGATATTGTTGGCCTGAACTAGTGTAGTAGTAATGGGGATAGCAGAGGAATGAATCTGAACAATATCAAGGAACTAAAATTGATAACATATGGTGAATGAATGAATGAATGTGATATGGGGGTGAGGCAGGGAAATAAGGAAGACACGTCAATGACTTGGAAAAACTAGATAGATGGTGGTACTTCTCTCAAGTTAGAAAATACAAGAACAATAAGGTTTAGCAAGAAAAACTTATAAAGTTTTAGAAAAAAGCAGAAATGTTCAATAGGCATACTGGCACACAGGTCTCAAGCTCGAGAGGAAAATATGGGCTAGAGATACAGATTAGTAAATACAACAACGACATTCACTTCTGGGCAAACTGGAGTAATAGGGACCCGATTTACCACTCTGCCTGAAATACAACAAAAAATAGATCAAATATATAAACTAATAGTTTTCAGACACAGAAAATAAGACACCATAACACAATGACCCCTGAGACACAGAAAACCAACCAGGTGAGCTCTGCAATTAAGGCAGCACAATGAGGAAGAACCTGGGCAGAGCCCAGGAATCTCCCTGAATTGAAGAGATGATAGTTGGAGTTCAGGGAAGGCCAAGGTAACTGGAGTTTGCAGGTCAGAATTCTGAAGAGGAAAAACAGCAGAGATTTCTCTTTAGATTTAAGCTAATTATTGACCAGCATATCATGCACATGAAGAAATACTCCAAGGCTGGGGAGAGACCTATCTGAAAGAATTAGAGGGGATAAACCTAAATAAAGCTGATACAGGCAACGTGGATGAATCTTAAAATAATTGTGCTGAGTGAAGCCAGACAAAAAACGAGTACATCATTTATGATTGCATTTATCTCCAGAAAATGCAAAGTAATCGATCTCCTTTCTGTGCCAGAAAGGAGATCAGTGGTTGCCTTGGGCTGGGGGAAAGGATTACAAAGAAGACCAGGTAAACTAAATGCAGTTTATTGCATGTCAATTATACCCCAATAAAATAAAAAACTATCACCATACATATAGTAAGTTATGGGAATAGTTGAGATTGCTGAGAAATCCTATAAAGAGCCTAAAGAGGGACTAGAATAGGATCATAACGAATACCAACATTTAAGGAAGAAAACAAAGAGATTGCAAAGTAATGTTCAAAGAATTAGAGGAGAAACCTGAAAAATGTGGCATCATCGACGCCAAAAAAAAATTTTCTCTCAGGGAAAGAAAATGAGAGATCTACCAAGTCAAATAAGATAAGGTCTAAAAAAGTTGAGCACAGAAAAAAGAGAGGAAGATTATGATGTAGGTATCATGGTGTAGGAGAAAGAGCACCAAGGCAAGTTGCCCTTATCATTTATCCAATAATTTGTGTCACTTTACCTAGAAAGACTAAAAAATCTAGAGAAATTTTTAATTTAGATTTGACAGTTAAGAAAAACCATGAATCCTAGATGCCAACAGATTCTTGCATCTGGCATTAGCACCCTCCTAACTAATATGTTATATTCAACATAAATAATAATTATTTTTAACTGAGTCATTTAAGAGAAATAAAATCAGAATTAAGAGTTATTAATGCATATACTCATTAAGCATGAGGAAAAGTTCAAGTTGGAGGTCTATCGTCTCATCTCAATTTAATAAGACAGTAAATACTTGAAATTTTTCCAGTTTTTCTCTTTTAATGAGTAACAGGGTTGTTTATGTTCCTCTTATCAGACAACCACATAGAGAAACAAGACTTTTTTCCCTTGTGTTAGTATAAAAACTCATGTTTACATACAGATGTACATCATCAGCACACATTAAGAGTTTAATTCAGTAAATTAAATTTAGCAAATAATCTTCAAAACAAATGCAGATTTATGTTATATAACACTAAAATTTTAAGAGAATAAACTGGTAATCTTTCAAAGTAAATAAATACAAAAAAGCTATTTAATTGCTTATTCTAATTGTTTACAGATTCAATTTACTAAATATTCCAAAATGAAAAAAAAGTTCTAAACTAGATTCTACCTATCAACTTTCCTGACACTTAGCATACATGTTTTTAAAAACTCTAAACTCAAGTTAAAAAATCCCTGAAATCTATTTTAGCAGGGGCATTTTAGACACTGGATGAAATAAGTAAATGTAGAAGGCCAAATATAACATATTATTTCATATAGCTGGCTTTCACTGGCTTTATTTGTTCTGGTCATTAAAAACACTGCCTCTGACCTCTACTTCATGTTTGCAGCTCAATCGCCATTTGTACAGAAGTAGTATATGACTAGAAAAAGTCCACTAGTCCACATATTATCCAAAACAAACAACTCCTAAATAAGTCTAAACTGTTACAACAATCTTTCCACAGTAAATTCCACTTTACAACTATGTACATTTCTATCTCTGCAGTCACTTAGAATATTTATTTGTATTCTTATACAACTAAAGAAGAAAGTAAACTATAGTAGCTTGAGAGTTCACATCAAGTAAAAATCCTATCAATTATAAAAACAACATCAACCAAGTTTTTAAAAATTATTTTGTGATATTGGTAAAAGATTTTGTCTGTGGACCATCCTGTTTACATTTTTTGCTTTTCTTATATTTAACAAATGAAAATATTTGGGTTTCAAAGACTACATACTCCCTAAAAGTATTTTTTATCTAAAAGAAGAGAGATTAAGGGTGTAAGGAAAGAAAGAAAGACATGGAGGAAAAAAAAGTTTCACCCTGCTTAACCAACTGTTATTAGACAAGAGTGCAGGAAATAATAGTAAAAAGAAAATGCTGAAAACAATATATCCTCTATGTTTAGTGCAAGGCCTATGTTAATAGTTCAGTAGACATAACTAGCCATTAAAAGGTATTAAGCAAATATACCACCGCTACAGTGGTTTATAAATGTTAGTAGCACTTGGAGCTCTGCAATTAGCTACAGTGAGCCATCTAAAGTCTCTGACCAATTTACCCATCAGGAGTAGCCAAGGGAAATGAAATGAGGGAAACAGGAAACTGCACAGATAAAATGCTTTTTCCTTACATAAACTTCATAGTGGCATTGATATGAATCTGGTCTTTTCCCAATCAACTGAAAATGTAATGAGGCAAAGAATGAAAGGAATTATTAAGTGCCACACAACAATTCAAGATGACAGAAATGGAAACAGAAGTGCTAGGTCTCCTTCTTGCACTGAAGGAGAAAAAGAGGGAGAGAGGAGACTGAAATAAAGCAGAGCTTAAAAATCACTTCCTCGGGATAACCTTCATACACACACTACAACCGCCACCACCACCGCACCTCACAAGACAAGAATACCTCCCTCTGTTCTAAACTTTTCTAACAGCCTATACTAGAGCTTCTCAAACTCCAGCATGCATTAGCACTACCTGAAGAGATTGTTAAAATAGTGGGTCTGGGGTAAGCCTCAATAATTTGCATTTGTAACAAGTCCCTGGGTAATGATACAGATAGACCCAGAACCACACTTCAAGAAGCACTGCTCTCATGCTACCCTTTTGTAATACTCATCCCGCTCACAACCACTTATTTAATGTCTGTCTTCTCAGAGGGAAGGGACTCCATTAAACCCATCATTGTATGCCTATCACCTAGCACAGTGCCTGATATATTTATTGTAGTATCCAAACGTTATTTACTGAATAAAGACCATTGCGAAACACAAAGAAAATACATAAAACAGAAGTTGCGGGGGTGTGCTAAAAAGGGAAATAAAAGTACAAAGACCCAGAAAGAGAAGGCACAATACAAATTCACAAGTATTTACAGCAAGGACTGCCCAAGTCTTAATGAGAATGACAGTAACTAAACATTAATTTCACAGGGAGGCCACGAACCAGTGAAATCCGTATGACAATGAGGCAGAAAAAGCCAAAAAGTTACAAATTCAAGAAAAAAAAATTAGTAAAAGTTTTTTATATCGTTAAAAGAATGGTATTTCAAAATAGAAAGTGTGAATTGAAGTGGAAAAAATAATTTGTTATAGATGTACTGTCATTAGATATCTAACACTAATCATCACTAAAATTCATTAAGTTATCTGTGAGTCAGACACTACATTATTAACCCAGTTACATTTAACCAATCCCTCCAAGATGGCTATTCTACATTTACAGAGAAGCAGATTAGGCTGTAAGTGATCAAATCATTTGTCTGTATTCTAGAAGGACCAACGCTTGAATCTGTTTTTCTAACTCATGTCCTAGCAGAATGGCCTTATGCAAATATTTTAGCCTTTTAACTTCTTATTTAACTATTGCTCCTTCCATTAAATCAACTTTTGTTGCTATGGCTTTATTTTTAACCCATCATTTAAAGAGCACCTTGTGGGCTAAATAACATAGGTCAAGGGCATTAGGGTATAAATTCAATGAAAACAGTAGTACATGGGTCTGAATCCCAGAGGCAACAATTTCTTCATTTATGAAACAGGAGTAGTAATAATACCAACCACAATGGGCTTAGAATGTCTAGTAATAAAACCTAGCTTCTATTACCACTGTCATCATTATTAATATTAATACATATATCAACACAGAGATCAGTATTAGCCCCATATTACAAGTGAGGAAATTGAGGCTGAGAGAGATTAGGACCTGGGATCTGCAATGAACTATTAAGTATTTGGTGAATGTGGTTATTTTAGCTAAACTTAAAGTGCTGTTAATTAAAATTTGTTTTTAAAAGTTGCAACTTATAAACTCTAAAGCAGCGGTCCCCAACCTTTTTGGCACCAGGGACCAGTTTCATGGAAGACAATTTTTCTATGGATTGGGATCAGGAGATGGCTTCAGGATGATTCGAGAAAATTACATTTACTGTGCATTTTATTTCTATTATTATTACATTGCAGTATATAATGAAATAATTATACAACTCACCATAATGCAGAACCTAAAGCCTCCACTGATCTGACAGGAGGCAGAGCTCAGGTGGTGATGCCAGTCACAGGGAGTGGCTGTAGTTACAGATGAAGCCTTGTTGGCTCATCCACACTCACCTCCTGCTGTGCAACCCAGTTCCTAACAGGCCACACACTGGACCGACCCAGTTGTGGCATGGCTCAGGTGTTGGGGACCGCAGCCATAAAGCTTTTGTGTTTGTAATAGGGTTTGGGGTAGGGGGTGTGGAGAGACACTTCATAACAGAATTAGTCTCCAAATAAGAATAGTTAGAGGTAGTGTAAAAGAAGAAAAAAGAAAACAGGGGGCAGCATTATCTTTTCCTATGGTATGTTCAGAATGCATAAAGCAAGCCCTCAAGATAGACTTGATTTGATACATTGCCACTTTCTCAGAAGCTGTATTTCTTATGCATACATATCCCCTTGTAGGAAATACACCATGACATCATGGTTTGCAGAGGCACAGTATTTATATGACATATTCCTAGAGCAATAAATGTATTCAAAAATGGGGGCGGAGGTGAACAGGAGATGGAATTAAGTGACTATTCTGGCACAACTCTAGTCCCTTGGGATATAGAACCATATCCTCTCCTGCTCAGCAGTGTTTGGCAACAGTTTGAAAAGCACTGGTTCATATAACAAAACTATCAATGGCATAAAACTAAATCTTTCTCCACAATTATCAAAAATGAGAATATCAAATCAGATAATGCATATGCATATCACACTGCCAAGCCCTATCTACATAAATTAGTATTAATGACTTTTTTAAAACTATGACTCACCTTCCTGAGGAAACAGCTTATGTAATAAATGGTTGTTTTTCTTTCCAAATAAAAAGTTGCTTTTATAATCAACATTTATAAAAGATTTTCTATCACTATACTAGAATACCTACACAAACTGCTTTTGCCATGCAATTTTTAACAGGCTTATCTTATCTTTCTATAATATCATATAATTCATATCTAGTTCACCTTTTTCCTTCCATATAAAAGTTTTTCATTCACTGATAAATGCTGGAATATTAGAAGTTGGATGTTTCCATTGTGATTTTCTTTCCCCCAGACCCATGTTGTACAATAGAAATAAACTATAAGACATACATGTAATTTTAAATGTCCTAGTAACCACATTAAAAAATGTAAAAAAAAGCAAAATTAATTTTAGTATTTTATTGAATCCAATATATCGAAAGTATCATTTCATGGAATTCATATAACATATTGAGATGTTTAGTATTTTAATATTATTACTATAACTTAATATTACTATTTTTTTCATAGAAAGTCTTCAAAATCCAGTTTGTACTTTATATCTTATAGCATATCTCAAGACTAGTCACATTTCAGATGCTCAATAACCACATGTGGGAGTAGCTATGGAACCAGACAGGGAAACCCTATATGGTCGCCATAAACAAGGGTTTCACTTAACTGGAGACTACAAATTCCTGACATTCATGCCTACATAATCTGCTAAAGTGATTAAAAGAGAAGGCCTTTACTCACTCCCCTCTTTTATTGTGTATTAGAGTAAAACTGTGAGATTCAACATAAAAAGATGTAATTCAAAATAATAAATACAAAAAGCATAAACCTCTGCATTAGCAAAATTAAAATGATTCGATGGTACATCATCAATCCAGAAACCAAAAAAGATCATTTGGTGAAAGTGACAATGCATTAATCAGGCACTTACTTCGTCTAGCATTCATCTATAAAAAACACAAATACTTGTAGCAGTCAATGATTCTCGAACATGGCTGGAATTCAAACAGAGGCAAACTGAATTTAGAATTGGGAAATCCTGCTTGCTAGAACCTTTTTGCTGGTACCATATTCTTTTTGTAATAAACATGATGACTGTCCCTTTTGCCAATACCACTCCCGCCTCCCCTGGGCAGCTTTAGAACAGAATAATTTCTACTGCAACCCTTTCCTTCTGCTCTCAAGGCAGGCACACGTAACTTTAAAATTTTGCTTTTCTTTCCTCAGGAACTTCTCGAATTCTTCAGTATGTCTATATTCTGAACCTAATAGAGATGGTATAATACACAGGATTTTCCAAATTTATTTAACTAGCTTAACTGTTCTCCTCCTCCAAGTCAGGACCTCAGCCACATCTACCCACTGCCTCCATTAACTAAACATGCTCAGCACTCAGCTGAGCTCTTTTATATCTAAGCTACCTCTCTAGGTAATCTGTCTACTTCGCATGGTTTGAATAATACAGATAATCAGTTCTCTAAGTGTGATCTCCATCCAGAGCAGCATCTGCATCACTTGGGAACGTGTGAGAAATGCAAATTCACAGACCACCAACCCAGACTTACTGAATCCGAAACTGTTTGGGTGGACCCCAGCAATGTATTGCTATAATAAGCCGTCCAAGTAATGATTTGCACTGAAGTTTGAGAACCACTAGATAGACTTACTAGCTCCAAACCATTATATATAGGCCAGAACTCTTCCCTAAAATCCAGACTCAACATATCTAGTAGGATGGCCTGAAAACATTTTATTGCACTTTTAAAAAAGATGTAATCATACATGCTACAGAATTAACATAAAGAGTACTTATAGCTAAGAAAAAAATATGCCCCTGAGAACTTGTAATTCAAACTCTTAGCTATAATACTTCTTACTACAACAAAAGATTTCAAATTCATTATTATGTTAACAACCTTGAAAGAAAAATCTCCAGGGATATCTACATATATCTGTTGGTAAAAGTAGAAAATATCTCAGAAAGGATACTTAAGAAAATGATTAACAATGGTTGTCTGCACTATTTGAAATTTCATCATGGGCATATAACTCTTAAGAAATTAATATTATTACATTTAAGACAATACATCTTTTTAAGCTATAAAAAGATAGTTTTCTTATTTACTTTTAAAATCTTTTAATATTACCGTGTTTCCCCAAAAATAAGACCTACCCATAAAATAAGCCCTAGCAGGATTTCTAAGCACTTGCGCAATATAAGTCTACCCTGAAAATAAGACCTAGTGATGGGTGTGGCTACACTGCGTATCTGCACAACCCATGCATTTCTTCGAGGAGCGGTAAAGAAGACGAGCAGCAAAGAAGACGAGCAGCCCTTCTCATCTGCCCCATTGTGACAGCTACTATCCCAGACGTGACCAGAAAAGTGCGGGCAGCCCCACCAACAAGGTCGGCTCCCCCTGTCAGGTCCCGGCCACCCTGTGCGTGCTGCAAGCTGAGGCTTTGAGGGGAAAATAACACATCCCCTGAAAATAAGCCCTAGGGTGTCTTCTTGAGGAAAAATAAATATAAGACCCTGTCTTATTTTCAGGGAAACACAGTAGTAACATGTAACATTTAAAGCCCTATTAAAACTAGGAAAAAGTTCGATTTCAAAAACATCACTGTGTACATTACACCAAAACCATCTCCTTTCAGCATGTTCCCCTCAACCTCATGAACACTTATTTCAGTAAGTGTCTATGAAAAGCCTATGTGTCATCAGTAAATGATAATATGATCAGTTATGGCCATACCCTAAGCAGGGTTCAGAGATTATACAGTTTAGTGACTTATAAGAGGGTTACATCTGGTTAATCATATTCATAAAGTAAAATGGAAATGCAGCAAAAAGTAAAAATAAAAATACCTCAAATAACCTAAAAGTTGTCACTTTAAAAAAATACTAAAAAAGTTTCTCAAACTAAAACATAGTCTTTTCTAAAAGCCCTATTTTAACTTGGAATTCAGGACACATCTGAATTACAGAAAAATCTCAGTTGATAAGCACAGTAGTGCTTAAAAGATCCAGAACATTCAGGGCAGGAAACAGTAATATAAATCATTTGTAGGGATAACACTTTACATTTGGCAAAATAGCTCTCACAGATAACATGTTTGATCCTCACAACCACCCTGGGAATAGGCTGGGATATATTCTAACAAATAAAAAAAATCAAGGATCAGAGAATTTAGGTACTTTCCTCAGAATCATAAAGCTACAGAAAAGTCCAAGATCTTTTAGTCCTTGCCCTGTGAATTTCTACTGTATCTATTATATGAGGAAATCTAGATATCTTGCAATTATTAATCTCTTGCTTCCATTCACATTCTAGCTCTGGTCCCTTACTAATAGACCTCATTGCCACGTTGAACTAGAATTCACTGCAGCTTGCATCCCTCTGAGAGGCAAACAAAAATTTGTCCATTAAAAATAACTATACATGCTGAGAAATGTTGGACGATTTTCCTACTTTTCATAAGGATTATTTTCTTAACAGCTATACAAAGCAAATCTTAAAATAGGCAGAGACCACCAGTTCAAGGGTTGGGGACTGCTACTACACCCCAACTTTTTTTGAAGTTTTCATTACACAAAAGGATTTACAGATAAAGGATGAGAATCAGAGTGATCCTCTTCTTTCACTCCACCTCTGCAAAACCCTCCCTCAACTAAAAAAAAAAATTATATATTAAATTAAACACTCAAAAAGAAGGTTGCTTTAGTGTCTTATTTAGAGTCTTCTCTAATTTTTGGCCCTTTAGGATCATACCATGCTTTCAGACCATTAATTAACAAAAACTTTAGTTACCAAGTTTTTAACTCTAAACCTGTATTTACTGGGACATGCCCTGAAAGGGCATCTTTGTTTATGTTTTTAAACCCATGTCATTATCTTGTTTTGGATCATATGTTGTTTCTTAGAAAGTCAACATTTTAAAATACAATATTAAAAATAACATGCTAAATGTGTTATCAAATTATTTTAAGGACAGAGTAGACTTTTTTTATAAGGTCCAAAGTGTATACTTTAAAGGAAAAAAAATGGTAACAGAACATAGTGATAATTGTGTAAATATAGTCAATGTGTGTCTGCTATTTATGTAAGCCAAAATTTTTAAAACTTTGAAGTAAACATTCAGACACTGCATTCATCTTTTACAACTAGACAACACCTCTGCAATTTCCAATCTGAAAGGAGGGGCACATTCACTAAATCTTTTTCCAAAAGTCAATGATACGTGTAAGTTAGGGTTCAACTGTGAAGAGGTTTACTACATATCCCCAATAAATATGAAAAAACAGATTAAAATAATACAAGAAAAGGTTTAATTTATTTTCTTTTCTAAACTGAGATATGTTTCCATGGAATGTTAGTGCTTCACATAAGACTCTCAAAAAACCTGATTTTGTTCAAAGAAATTTTATAAATAATTTCTTATCTTTCTTATAGTCTACAAATATATAACTAAAAGAGATATCTTCAAACCATAACTACATTATTAAGTCCCAATCTCTAAAATAGTTTTCATCGGGTCCAAAAACAAGAGATTAAGTCTAACTGGAAAAGATTTATTTTGCTGACAGATTATTCAATTTGGTTCAGCTTCCTTCCATCCTTCAACTCATATCCTTCCCACTTCTAACTCACATTAAATAACTATTTAAACTGTCAAATATTTCAAGATCTATAGATAGTTGGCTCAATAAACTCGTCTCAACATATTTCTATTGTATCGTAAAAATTCCAGAAGTCAATTAAAATAAAAATTCTTAGGGAGAAGAAAACTGAATTCACATTTCACCTCAAGAATACATAAGTAGGAAATTAAGAGAAGCTTCTCTTTTCATTTGTATTTAAGAACAAGAATTGAAATGTTATTATGCCTAATTAATCTATTGCTTACACTACTCTGACACACATCTCCTCTCTCCAGACTTCATTCCATTCCAAGTCTTGGTCTCTGGGTTTTATCGTTTATGACAGAGTACGACTCCCTGTCTTGCTTCCAGAGTGCTCAAGTTTTGGAAGCAATTCTGGAAACAGATTAGACAGTTCAGTTTTCTAAAATCAAACTGCAGCAAAACTCAACATCTGGTAACACAGCCTGTATTTTCTCCTTCTATGGAGTGAACAGTAACATACTTCATAATAAACAAGTATTTTATACTATTCGCATTCTTTTAATACTTACAATATTTCTACAAGGAAACAGGTGAAAGCATCGGATAACTTGGAAGCTTCCAATCCTTTTTAGACCCCTGAAGCAAGTTCCTTAAAGAGATTATGTTATTTGATATACTACTAAAACAAGCAACCTGTAAGATACAAACTGCATCTTAATAATTTAAAAAGGCAACTCAAATGTATTAGCAGAGGCATTCCTTTCACTTGTAAGTGGAAGTGGTTTCAATTAGTACAAAGCAGGCTTAGTGGTCCTCTTTTATCTCTTTCTCACATGGTAAAATCAATGCAGTAAAGCTTCTATTTTCCTAAAGGAAAAGAATCAAGCATTTAGCCTACCTTATTTGTACACAATGTATCTCAGGATAACTAAATAGTTGGTGAAAGGAAATTTATCTTTATACAATACACCAGCTAATAAATTACAAAGGAATGATAGAACTAGAATATCACCATTTTGCAACCCCTAATAAAACAGGTCTAGACCAGCAGTTCCCAAAGCATGCTTCAGGCACCCCTGTGGGTCCACAAGACTTTCAGAAAATCTGCACCGTCAAAACTATTTTCACAATAAGACCAAGACGTTACCTGCCTTTTTTGCCCCCTCATTATCTCATGAGTGCATGAAATTTCCAAAGTCTACATGATATGTAACATCACAACAAACTGAATGGTAAAGCAGATATCAAAATCCAGCTGTCTCTTCAGTTGGACAATAAAGGGATGTACAAAAATGTAAAACGATGCCAATCTTCTAAATTTTTGTTATCTTCTAAATTTTTGTTTTGGAAAACAGTTTTCACAAAAATGTTACTTATGTAAACATGCAATGGGTTTACTATTATTTTTAAATTACTAACAGGCATTTCTAAAATTTCTTGGTTTTAATTTCTAATAAAGTAAACACTAATAATAGATACAATGATATTTACACATAAACAAAAACCTTTTAGGATAATCAGTAATTTTTAAGAATATATAACGATCTTAACACTGAAAAGTTTGGTGACAGCTGATCTAGGCAATTCATCAGTGATTGCTAACATCATAGAAAGAGAACTGACCACACTTTTATACCTCCTGATGGAAGTACAAAATACCACATGTAAGTCATGCCAAAAAAACTGAATTAATCTGATCAAACCTCTAGTTTAAATCTAATTCTACCAATTTATAGGAAATAAAGGGTTCACAGGATGACATTAAACAACACCACGCGGATGCATTCAGCACAACCAGACTGCGAGAAATGCTATAGGACAAATGACAAGCTTTACTCAACAAATAAATTGCAAAAATAAAAATGAAGAATGTAAATATTAAAAGAAAATTAAGAGACACAGCAACCAATAGAAGTGTACAGAGTTGGACAAAATATTAAAAAACATGTATGACATAATCATGTAAATCTGAACACTGGTTATTTGATATTAAGGAATTATTATTTGCATGTAATAGTGATTGTGGTTGTCTTTTTAAAAAAGGAGTCCTTATACTTTATAAATTCATACTATTTACAAATGAAGTGATATGACGTCCAGGATTGCCTCAAAATAATGGGAACTGGGGGAAATCGATAAAATAAGATTGGCCATAAACTGATAATTATTGAAAGTGATTAATACGTTCATATATATGGTTGATTATACTATCTTGTTTCCCTTTGTTTGTTTGATTTTTCTATAAAAGGTTTTTTAACATTTTCAGTTAGAAGAAAATTTATTTCTGCAGTAGTTAAAATAAATCATTTACTCTTAAGCCTAAAGACATTGAAACCAGTGTTTCCACTAAGCCACCTGATGAGATGGTTGGTGTTTCATCCTCACAAGGCAGCCCTAAGTAGTTTGTCTTTGGCCTTTTAGCATCTTACTTCTGAACTCTTCACTTCATATTAAAAAAATAAAATTAAAAAACTGGTAAGAAAGGAAAGTTATAAAGAAGACAAAAAGAAGGAGAAGAATCCAGGCAAGTTGGGGACTTCACACTAGAAGGAAATACTCTCATCTAAATCAAACAAATACAAGCATATTTACACACATGCACTTCTGATTATGTTCTATTACAGTCCAGACCCTGAAATGAAGGAACAGTCCAAAGTAAACAAAGCCCAGAGAAAGACGAAGGGAGTACATTTTAAAATAATTCTGTATTTCTTCTTCTATTTCAGATACAACAAAGACATTTATTAGCCTTCACATTTTGGGTTGAATGTCTTTAGTTCTAGAGATAGAAGACAATTAGCCCTAAAAGTTGTTGGCTTGAGCTATGCCTAAGATTCCCCACATAATGGAGGCTATATAAAAATTAGGGATGTAAGATTGACAATCTTAAACTGAAGGTTTCTTGTGTAGGATCTTATTAATAGAACTTTTTAAAAAAGTAATTTGCATAATTGATTTATGAATCACATTAGCCTCAGACCTTTCCTTGAATGGGTAGGAAAGGGTAAACCATATCATAGAGCAAGGCCATGTCTACTCCTCCAGAACCATCCAAATTCAAAATATACTACACCATCATGTCCTATTGTCATAGTGTCTTATACTCAGATTACCAGTCTGGGAAATATGGTCATCATATCCACAGAACTTAAAAAAGAAACATATCTAAATAACATCTCCCCTTCTAACAGCCATCTTAAATTACATGTACTTCATTTTTAAGTCCTCCAAGGAAAGCAACTATCTAACAGGTATCAAGATAATCTATCCTTGGTAACTCTCAAGTGTTCTTAAAAAAAAAAAAAAATCAAATGCTACATGGAAAAAAGACAAAAAATATACTGAAACTGTTAAGTAACTTATTTATATATAGATAAACAGGGTTTTTGGTTTTTCAGTGCATTAGTCTTCTAAGAAAAATGTCAATTATTTTTAACCTATGTGTGCACAAAGTGCTAAAGATAGGTACGTTTGAAATAGGAAAAAAATAAAATTAATCACACTTTCATTCCTTATACCACAGCAAGTTTTTACTGCTTTTTCCCCATTTAATGAAAAACATGTTTAACAACAATGACAAAAAGTTTTAAGGAACTAATTGATAATAGAAGCAAAGTCCAAGAGAAAAATACAGGGAAAGTTACTAAATTACAAAAACGGTTTGTTTTTGTTTTAACTATATTCTCAAAGACTATCATAGAATTAAGTAATATAAACTTAAAAAAAAATCAAAGTAGCAAATCTGCTCCTTGAACCAAAATAAAAATCAAATGAGTAATATATTTTACCATGAGAATGCTCATCTTTTGTGTTACTATTACAAATTTCTTTTTCTTGGACAAAACATTCCAATTAGCAAGAATGAAAATTCTTCATAGAAAAATAGGTTTCAAAATGCTAAACTTTCTCTTATTCAATCTCATTTGAAAAATTCCATTTGACATTTAAAAATTTTCCTGAGATCAAAGGGATTAATTTGAAAATATAAAGATAATAGCAATTACTGTAATTGACTCTTACACCCACACAAATTGTTTGGCAGATACTGTCTAGTATTAAACATTAAAACTGTAGTTCACAATAAAAAAAAGGGGCTATCATAAGTTAAACTCCAAATTTTAAGTGTACTTCGAGATTTTGCAATTTTAAAGCATAATTCTATGGATGGAACCAGAGACCATTATCCTAAGTGAAGTATCTCAGGAATGAAAAAACACATACCATGTTATCACTAATAACAGTGATAGGAGCTAAATGATGGGTATACATGGGCACAAAGAGATGCAAAGGTCATTAGAAACCAAGAAGGGGGAGGCTAGGAGGGGAAGGTGTGAGATAAAAACTTACCTATTGGGTACAACAAACACTATTTTGGTGATGGCACACCAAAAGCCCTGACTTAAGCATTATATAAGGTATTCATATAAAAAAACATTTGTACCTCCTTAATATTTTGAAATTTAAAAAAATAAAGGCAAAAAAATAAAAATAAAGCAGAACTCTAGGAAAAAAACATTTCATTTTATAAATGAAATAATTTCTCTATCAGAATATACTTGCCACATTCTTTACCTTACATGGCAAGCAATGAGCTAAGTATTGAGGTTACTAAGATAGTAGTCTATTTAAAAAAACCTAGCTTAAAAAAGAAATACACAACCTGAGCAAGAGTGAGACCCCTTCTCTACAAAAAATAGAAAAAATTAGCCAGGTATGGTGGTGCAGGCCCACAGTCCCAGCTACACAGGAGGCTGAGGCAGGAGGATCCCTTGAGCCCAGCAGCTTAAGGCTACAGTGAACTGTGGTGATGCCACTGCACTCTAGCCCAGGTGACAGAGCAAGAGTCTATTTCAAAAAAAAAAAGAAAAGAAAAGAAAGAAAGAAAAAGAAAAACATTATCTGGGTGCAATGGCATGTGCCTGTAGTCCCTGCTACTCTGGAGGCTGAGGTACGAGGATCACTTAAGTCTAGGAGTTAAAGTCCAGCCTGGACAACATAGTGAGACCTGTCTCAAAAAAATAAATAAATAAAAAAGGAAAGGAAAAACATCACATTCAAATGTCCATTTCAGATTCAGCTATAATCTAAAGTTATCTTGTTGGGACTGCAAACTAGTGCAACCTCTGTGAAAAACAATATGGAGATACCTTAAAGAGATACAAGTAGATCTACCATTTGATCCAGCAATCCTATTACTGGGCATCTACCCAAAAGAACAAAAGGCATTCTATAAAAAAGATATCTGCACTCAAATGTTTATACAGCACAATTCACAATTGCAAAGACGTGGAAACAACCCAAGTGCCCATCAATACATGAGTGGATTAATAAAATGTGATATAGGTATACCATGGAGTACTATTCAGCTATAAGAAACAATGGTGATCTAGCACCTCTTGTATTTTCCTGGATAGAGCTGGAACCCATTCTACTAAGTGAAGTATCCCAAGAATGGAAAAATAAGCACCATATGTACTCACCAGCAAATTGCTTTCACTGATCAACACCTAAGTGGACATATAGGAATAACATTTATTGGGCATCGGGCAGATGGGAGGGGGAAGGAGGGGATGGGTATATACATACATAATGAGTGCAATGCACACCATCTGGGGGATCGACATGCTTGAAGCTCTGATGAGGGGGGCCAAAATAGATAACTTAAACATTTGTACCCCCATAATATGCTGAAATTAAAAAAATAAATAAATAAAGTTATCTTGTGTTCACTGTTCTAAACTTGAACAAAATGAAAAGTGTTGGGGAATGTATTAATAATTGAAATCCCTTTTCTCTAATCAATTTACCACCTAGAATATTCCGCAAGATCGAACCTCTTCTCTAGAAGAATCATGTGGAAAGATTTCATTAAAACAAAGAAAGGCTTATCCAATAAATTCTTCTAGAAACATAGGCCTTATGCTCTGTGTACTTAAGGTAGCTTCTCTGAATTCAAATATGTTGTCATCTAAAAATGAAGCCAAGCAGAAAGAAAACACTTAAGCTCTAAATGGTTTACCCTTCTGACATTTCACTGAATCTATAAAACATGAACATTCCTATTTAAGATCTTTGGAAAGTAAAAGATACATTTTGATTTGTTTCTTTTAGAAAGCACCTGATCACATATTTAGTGGAGAACCACATAAAAACTATAAATCTGGATTAAAAAGTAATGTGATTAATATTTTAACATAAATATATCCTAATTGACATGATCAAATAAAGATTATCTTCTCAAGCTTCATATACACCTTATAAAATTGCACACATTTTATAAAAAAAACTATCATTAACCAAAACATTCTCAGTTCCTCTTTTGGAATTTCTCTATTGCTTTGGCATATTCTCTTAAACAACTGATGTTAGGTTTTCGTAGATATTCTTGATCACACTGAGGAAGTTCCCATGTATTCCTAGTTTACCAAGCAATTGTATTATATATGTGTGTTAGACCTTGTCAAATGCTTTTTCTGCATCTATTAATATCATCATGTGATTTTTTGTCTTTAGCCTGTTGATATGATAGATTACATTAATTGATTTTCAAATATTCAACTAGCTTTGCATACCCAAGATAAATCATATTTGGTCATGGTGCATAATTCCTTTCATACTAGGCAGATTTGTTACCATGCTATTATTCAGTTTCCCTTAATATGAGGAATATGAGGATAATAGTACCTAGTTCATATAATTATTGAGGATAACTAAATGAGTTAATAAATTCAATGGATTTAGCATATACTCAAAATTAGATTATATATTATTAGATTATTATTATATATTGTTAGATTATATATTAAAAGGCTCAATCACAATTTATAGAAAAAGGGTACAATTCTGCATGACATTCTTTTACTACACAGTGGTATAAAGTATTTGTATGTTCATGGCATCAACATCTCAACTGTTCTAAACAAACATCTAATTATCATCTTTAATTGCTCTGCTTCTCACAGAAAGTACTGTCAGCTCTACCTCCAAAATATATCCCATATATAATCCCTCTCTCCATTCCCCCTACTTTTCATCTCGTCATTCTCCCCTGTACAGCCGCAATGGTCTTCCCTCTCTCTCCTTTCTACACACAGAGCTCACATAGAACCTAAAGGGATCTTTCTGAAACAAAAATTAGATCAAGTCCTCCCCCTGCTTCAGCCAATAAGGAGCTCCCAATTTCACTGAGAATAAAGTCCAATCTAACATGACCTGCCTATCTCTTCTCATCTACCTCACTGTAGCTAGGCGCACCTTTTGGCTCTAAGTTAAACACTTCAAGAAACTATGAAGCCTCAAGGCCTGAGCAATTTCTGTTCTCACTACCTAGAACATTTTTACTCTTAGCTCCTTACCCTGATTTTTACCTGACTGGCTACTTCCAAAATTCAGACCTCAGTTATTATAAATGCCTTGCTTCAGAGAGGCCTTCCCTAAGAACCCTAAAATGCTAACACTACTCTGCACCCCCCACTAGAGAACCTATTTCCCTATTTTATCCTCTCCACAGTACTTATCACAAGGTTTACTGTCTGCTTTGAATCAAATATCCCTCAACTAGAATTTTTTTTTTTGAGACAGAGTCTCACTCTGTTCCCTGGGCTAGAGTGCCGTGGCACCAGCCTAGCTCACAGCAACCTCAAACTCCTGGGCTCGAGTGATCCTTCTGCCTTAGCCTCCCGAGTAGCTGGGACTACAGGCATGCGCCACCATGCCCGGCTAATTTTTTTCTATATATTTTTAGTTGGCCGATTAATTTCTTTCTATTTTTAGTAGAGATGGGGTCTCACTCTGGTTTCGAACTCCTGACCTTGAGCGATCCGCCCACCTCGGCCTCCCAGAGTGCTAGAATTACCGCGCCCGGCCCCCTCAACTAGAATTGATTTTATTAATTTGAATGTATCACAAAAAATGATTCTTAATTTCTTATTTGTGAAAATTTCAAACATATATAACAGTAGAGAAAATAAAAGGAATCCTCATGTATCCATAACCATAATTTCAACAAGTCACTAGTATTGGCTTTAGAATTTTAATTCTCTTGTATCAGACATAAAAATTCAGGTCTTAACATAGTCATAGTTAATTTCAGATTATCTGCATATGGATTAAACACGATAAATTGTACTTTTAGTTTTTCTAAAAACTAAAGTATTATAAATTACCCACTCCTTTTTTAAGATAAATAAGGCTTTTGATTTATTTTCTTACATCTAACTTTTAACTCAGAATAAACAGGAAAGAAGACTCTTAAAAATAATTAAAAATCTAAAAGTAAGCTTAATATAAGGAATCTAAGGATATCAGTTTTGCTCAGGCTAATACTAAAAGGTGACACTGACCCTACTATAAAGTTGAAACACGGGGGGGAAAAATCAAGAGTGGAAGCAAGAGCAAAGTTAGCAACTAATTCCTCAAATCAGAAATTCAGTATGGCTTATCCTCTCTATGCCTGGTTTTCCTCATCTGTAAAATAGAAATAATAGCACTGGCCTTTCTAGAGCTATTCTAAAGATTTAATGAGTTAATGCATTGTACATAAAGGGCTTAGAATAGTGTCAGGTTCACTAAGCACACAAATGTTATTATTAATATGCCTTGCTTATTCAGAAATACAAATACACTTCTTTACCCATAATTATAATAATAAAATATTCTAAAAGCCAGCTTATAGTAAAAGTGATTCTGGTTTATTGTTTCTGAAATTATCATGTAACTCAAGATAATAATAAGCTCCCCTATGTACTCTAACTGAAGATACTAATGGTTAAATAGACATAAAACTGAAAACATGTTAATAAACTATATTCTACTACAGTGCTCTAAATGGTCTCACATATAATGTCTCCCCAACTGGAGCATGGCAACAACCTCCCAACTGATCTCCTTACCTCTATTTTCTCTACCACTGCCAAACAGTTGATCCTGCTCAAGTTCTCCTGTAGCCTGACACATCAAGCTAAAAATCTTCGGCCTTGTTTGTCAGATCCTTCACAATTCTGCTCCCTCAATTTCACCTTATTTCCTAATATAAATCCTCTACCCCAATCAAGCTGCTAATTTTCATCTTTGTACCCTACTGCCTTCTATATTCTCACAGTCTGAAATATGACTCTCCTCTTCATCTGTCCATTTCTCATTAGTCCTTTAAGACCCAGTTAAAATCTCACACTCCCTCCACAAAACTTCCTGGCCCATTCAGTCCTCTAGGGATCTCTCATTTTTCTGTACTAAGAGTATGACCTAACATTTTATTATATACACATTTTTTAATGTTCCATATTTGTCTTATATAATCTTATTTCTTTAAATTAGATTATAAATTACTCAAGGACAAAAATTACAGTTTGCCCAAATCCTGGCAGTGCTGATAACAGAACAGATAAATCAACTCAAATGTTCAAAAAGCCTGGTACTGCATCTAACGTATAAAACATACTAAGAAAGTAGTAAATGTATGGTGGCTATATTAGACTATCCAAATTATGGAATATTCTGTAATCATTAAGAATAACAACACAGCTATGATGTTTATAAGATGTTAATAACAAAAAGGTTTTACAAGTATGTATAGAATGATTAAATTTCAGGACATATATATTTATTCTATGTGTATGCCTAAAAACAACCATGAGAATTGTATTCCAAAATTACAAAGTAGTACTTTTCATTGGATAGTGGAAATCATGTTTATAAAACAAAAAAAAGTTATAATATCTCTGCTTTTAAAAAAAAGCTTAAAATGAAATAATATTCATGGCATAATCTCAAGTTTAAAGGTAGGTTATAAAAAATACATAGAATATAATCCCAATGTATAAAAATAAAAATGGAAAAATGTGTCAGATTTATAAACAATAACCTATAGCTAATCTTGGCACAATCCTAGCTTTGTTATTTTTTTTTTTCAATTTTCTAAACACTATTCTTAAAATATGGTTTGGAGAAGCACTTGAGTTCCTCTAAGATACTAGTGGGAAGGAGGGAAGTAGAGAGGAAGAAAATATTTGTAGAAGTTGAATAAATAACACATGGAAGAAGATTCAAAAGCAATACCCATCCTTTAGCACCTGTATTCTAAGACAAACTGGAAGAATCTGAGCATGTAATAAACATCTACTTCTATTAATATATAAAGTGCAGAAAAAAGTCCAAACTCAAAGATAATATTAAGCTATAAACTTGATGATTACACTTAGACCAAACTCTGGCAATTTAATTTCATCAGAGTTCCCCACCTCCACTCCATCTTCCCCCGCACCCCCCCAAAACGTCATTATCAAATTTCTTCATTACAGAATTATTTTTGTAATCAAAAGAAACCACTTGGTACAACTTTGTTTAGATCCTATCCTCTAGTTTCTTTTTAACCCAAGTGGAAATTTGGATTTATACTATTATGTGCATATTATTTTTACTGTATTTTGTGCTATCACTCTTGAATAAATATATGTTTCTAAACAAGAAAAACCTTTTAATGATTCCTAATCAGACAGGCAAATTTTTTTTATTTCCAAAGCAGTTAGTTATTGTACAAACAGGTATGGACAGAGGAAGGAAGTGCCCAGCCAACAATACTAACAATAGGCTAAAGAACAGCAGAATAAAGTTTGAATTCCTTGGCATAGCATTTGAATCTACCATAATTGGTCCATATCATTCCTCTTTAACTGTTCTCCATTTATTCTCCACTAAGAATTGTCTGCACATCAGTTTCCTCTGTTAGAACATATCCTGCTTACTTCCCACAATGATAACCAATGTGTGGGCATTGGCACCCAAACAGATCTGGAGCCAAAGCCAACTTCTGCCACATGGCCTTTGGGCAAGTCACAGCTTCTGTGAGGCTCAACTTCCTCATCTTGTAAAAGGATGAATATAAAAAACCTACCTGGTGAGTTACTGTGAGGATTAGACAGAATGGATGGAAAGCCCCGTGCACAGTGCTGGGAATAAAATAGGCTTGCAATATAAAGTTATTATTTCCTGGCTCTGTGCCTTTGCACATTTTATTTGCAACTGGAACATTACTCTGTCCCCCTCTCCACTCAGAAATTCCTTCTTACCAACTATGACCTAGAGCATAAAACAACTTCATCTTATGTAAGACCTTCCTTGACTCCCTTAATTAGTGGCTCCCTTTTCTACGCTAGTTCAGTACTTTGTTCTTTCCTCCATCATAGTTCTTATTATATTAAATTGTAATTTGTTTTCTCTTTTTCCCTGAAAGAAGACTGGAAGTTCCTTAAAGACTTAGTGAATATCTTTGTATCACCTAGCAATGAGCCTGGGGCACAGAGCTGGCACTCAAATGTTTCTGAAAACACCAACTAAAAGAGAATCTAACAAAATGGTACAGCATACAGGGGAGAGGAATGAGGAGGGCAAATGCTACAAAGAAACCAAATAGGATGAAAAGAGAAAAAGAGCTGTCACATTTGGCAACGAGAAAGTTACAAGCAACCAGAGAGATGAATTTCAACAAAGTAGTAGGAACTGAGCAGTGAAAGGGGAATCAACAGGTGAAGACATTGCCTTTAAGAAACTGAGCAATTACAGGGAAAAAAAGCAAGCTGAAAGTGAAGCATAATTAAGGGAATATCTCTACATGGTAAGATAAAACAAGAAGCTGAGTATTACGAAAGAAGGAATAAACAAGATCCCTATAGAGAGGTAGTGTTGCTGGAGAGGTTGGGGGAGAGGAGATGATGCTAGACTCAGCTAGAGGTTAAGAAGGTTGAGGCTGAAATGCAACTTAAGTTTTGAGGTAAGAGCAGTCTGAGTAGATGATGATAATTTTTTAAAAACAATGGACCAGATTATCTCTAAAGACTTTTCCTGCCCTAAACATCCAGTTATGTAATTTTTAATACCAGTGAAATACCTCCCAAATCTACTCCTTCCTTTTCTATTGCCATTGCCCTGGCAACCATTATCAGATACATGAGTATTCCCACTTCTCTGCTCCCTCTTCCTGTCTCTATGTCACTACTTGGATTGATCTTCCCAAACTGTTGCTTTACATGTTTTTACAATGTTTTTCATATTTCAGATAAATTAATGAGGATATAGATAGATATGTACAGTGATACATATACACACTATAACATTTAGAAAATGTGGATTTGTTCCAGCAAAACTGATCGTTAAAGTTGAACAAGCTGAGCATAACACTGATTTTGCCTTTGTTTATGTGCAAAAGCAAGAAACACTAGGTAAGCACAGAAAACTGTAACCCAGCCACACATAAATACATGCGTACACACCTCAAACAACTGCCAGTCATCTCACTTCGCTGTGTTATGAGCCACACCCATCTACATCTGGTGTAACACTTTTACTTTAATTTCAGATAACCCTCCTTCTATTACTTCACAATAACTCACAAAGCTGCAACCCTTTTGACACCTACTTTTATTAAAAAACTTTGGATCTTTTTCAAGGTAGTATCATATTATTGTAGTATTTATGTACTTTCTTAACCATTTAAACTGCTAGTCTTTACTAGGTTTCTACCTATTTAGATACCAATCACAAAGTTTTTGAGTGCTATGCTCCCAAAACTCCATTTTCACATATGTCCTAAAGTTTTTATCTTGCAATTCTGAGTTCTAGGAACTTATATATTGAGTTATATAGTATACATACATTTATAATTACTGCAGCTCTGACCACCAATTTCCCAGTGAAACCAATGGTTATTGAGGAGGTTAAAAAGGAAAAAGAAAACAACTCTGGTCACCCTTCACAATTATCTGAAGCTCTTAGTACCTAGGAGACTCTTTGAAAGACCCAAATACTTTTCTTAAACAATGTTTCAGGAAACATGATATACGAAAAGAAATAGCTATTTATCCAAGACAACTTATGTATCTGCCAATTCAAAAGCCACATAATAGGGCAGAGAAGCAGTAGGGTCCTTTCCAAATGAAGTAATGCTTAAGTATTTTAATATCAAACAGCACAAAACACATCCATCCTTATTTTTTAAAAATATTCATGCTGAGTAGTTAAATATACATGCAAGTCTGTATTTATAGTGTGGCTCCATTTCTTATGTAGAGACACAGAAATAAGATTAGAAACACAAATATTAATAAGATAACAGGTTTTTCTCTTTTCTTGGATTTATTTCCACAAGGAAACTACAATGAACACATTACCTTTTTATCACATTACTTTTACCAACAGAAAAAAATTAATTTAAGATTATATAAATTTGATTTGGACCAACTTTTTTTTGCATTATAGGACACAGAAGTCTTATTAAGAATTCAAAATCTAAAAGTAAATTCTTTGTTTCACAATAATCTTACTTTTCATTCATATTCCTCAAGCACCATCTTCTGCATATCAATTAATCCTATTCTTCATAACTGAGATTTACATTCTTTTTAAATACTACTAAAAATATTCTGAAAAAAACTCCAAAAATAGAAAATCAATTCATACTTTATATAACCTGCAAATTCTCTAAGAAATAATTATTAAGTAGTTTGCTTATTTGCCAGTAGATAAGCTTAGTCTGAAAAGTATCTTTTTCAGTTAGTTTTATTACAAAACATCTGTTTTAGCTCGTATTTCAAGCTGTATTTTTTAATATTTGTTTATCCTATTCACTTAGTCCCCTCTAGGGTTTATTATAAAGAGCCTGAAAAAAAAATTTTAGCTGTCACAGAATTGTAATCTACAACTTAAATTCTTTTATTTCAGCAAACCCTAACAAAATACAACTTTTCATAATACAACTGCCCTATTTCTTTAAATTCAACTACATAAAATGAGACTATTATTGAAAAATAAATTGTGACTTACAAAAATTTGTTCAACGGAATTTCTGAACACTACCACGGGCTGGGCAGGGTGGCTCATGTATAAAATCCCAGCACTTTGGGAGGCCTAGGTGGGAGAATTGCTTGAGAGACCTGGAGTTCAAGACCAGCCTGGGTAACATAGCCAGACCTGGTCTCTACAAAAATTAAGACAA
This sequence comes from Cheirogaleus medius, assembly GCA_008086735.1. Lineage (NCBI taxonomy): Eukaryota > Metazoa > Chordata > Mammalia > Primates > Cheirogaleidae > Cheirogaleus > Cheirogaleus medius. Next base: position 2,949,450 of record VBSM01003169.1, read on the forward strand.
AAAATATTAACTGAGCATGGTGGTGCAGACCTGTAGTCCTAGCTACTCAGAAGGACGAGGCAGGCGGATTGCTTGAGCCAGGAGTTCAAGGTTGCAGTAAGCTATGATGATCGCACCACTGCACTCTAGCCTAGCCAACAGAGCAAGACTCTTAAAAAAAAAAAAACTACCACAGAATAAACATGTACCAGTCAATTGTCAACTCACTGCTAAGATTTGAACTTACTAGAGATATTTCTACCTTTGAAGTGTATAAGCAGCAAAAACTTTCAGAAATTAAATATTCCTATAATTTCATTCACACATGGTGCCCAGTGTATTTGTAAGTAACCTGAGGACAATGTAACAGCTGGTTGAGGCTTGATTCTACATCAGTAGGTATATGGCTATAATATAATTGCCTTAGACTTAAACTGAAAGTTGCCTCAATAGTTAACCAAATATGTTTAATTCCCAGTCAAGGACACCTGCAGGTCTAATATGTAAGATTTATAAACAAAAGGAAAAAAAAATTCTTGTACTTGATAATAGTTTGCTAAGACAGCCAAAAACAGTTTTTGAAGTTTGAATTGCTAATTATTAAATAAACTGATAAACATAAGTATATACTTTCTCTAAAAAATATGTAAAAATTGAAAACGAGTGAACGTAATGTTCTAATTATACATTAAGTGTTAGAGGTTTTTTCTGTAGTCTAGGTTTCTAACAAATTCTGGACAAGAAGCAAGGCAGACACAACATTTCGCACTAAAAATATGTCATTATGTAAATGTTTAAAGTGCTTTGAATTTCCAAGTAGCTCAAGTCAAAATACCTATAGCTTTTAACTGGAAGGTAAAAGTGAGAATGTTTACCAACCTCCTAAGAAATTTCTACTAGACACCAACAGTTACCAATGTAATCTATACAATAACTATAATGTATCATTTGGAAATTTTTATAACATTTCCATCCTGCTACATGATCAGTAACATCAGTAAACTAGTACAGGGTATTTAAATCAGTTCTTCCCAAACTTTAGTGTGTACAATAATCACTTAACAACATGTTAAAATGCAGTATTCGGTTAACTGCCACCTCAAGACTGAGGTGGATCCCAGAAATCTGCATTTTAAATAAACACAGGTGGAGCCTGGTACAGGTGATTCTCCCACGGCGCAAGGCACTTTTAGGACACTGATTTAAGTAATATGAATAAGGCTGTAAGCAGTCTAAAAGTCCATTTTTGTCCTCTGTATCAATGTTCTCAAATGTTTAGGTGATGGACCTTTGCAGATCTTCATGAAAGAAAGTAAAAATTTAAGTAAATTTAAAGTATTATATCCAGTTAAATTAAATACCACTTATACTAAACTCTAGTATAAGCATATGATAGTAGGTGCCCAAGTTTTAAGAACCTTAAAATTGGGGAGATCCATACCATTTCATTTTCTCTGTGAAATGTGGGAAAGGCTGATATTAAATTATTTTAAGTTAATAGTTTCTCATGGTATGAATATCACCTCAGTTTACTGAGTGGAGAGCTAAAATGTAGATACTGCAGGTTCTAGGAACATAATGAAAGATTAAGATGTAAATATAACAGCACTCAGAGCATAACTGTGTGAATACACTAAAAACCATTAAACTATATATTTTAAAAGAGTGGGTTTTATGGTATGTGAATTATATCTCAATTTTTTAAAAAAGAAAAAAAGCACTGAGAAAATTTCAAACCCTAATATTTGAACATTATATCAACATTACTACTAAATAGTATAATTATTTTCTGGCCTACATCATAGGTGCTAAAAACCAATGTAGACATAATAAAGAGCATAAACAGGCCACTACCTTGATAATGATTTTAAATAAGAATTTTAATGCCACTATTTTTATTTGCTCTTAAATTTCTCCAATAAAATGCTATCTCATCTTTTATAAATAGAACTATTTTTAAATTCTACAGTAATGTATTGACACCTTACACTTTACCACTAAAATTATCTTTGTATTTCTTGAGACAGAGTCTTGTTCTGTCGCCCCAGCTAGAATGCAGTGGCATCATCACAACTAACTGCAACCTCATACTCCTGGGCTCAAGCTATTCTCCTGCCTCAGCCTCCGGAGTAGCTGGGACTACAGGTGCACACCACCACACCCGGCTAATTTTTTTCTATTTTTTGTAGAGACAGGGTCTCACTTTTGCTCAGGCTGGTCTCACACTCCTGACCTCAGCCTCCCAGAATGCTAGGATTATAGGCCTGAGCCATCTCACACGGCCTGTCTTTGTATTTCTTAAACTATGTATACAGTATGCAATACACCGAAATATAATAAGATAGTTATTAAGCACCAGACTGTGAGTGCAGACTATCTGTAGACTTATTACAAATATGACCTGAAGCAAGTAAGTAACTTACCCTCTCTGCCCCATTTTTCCATAGGGCTATGGTGAGAATCAAATGCACCAAGATATGTAAAGTGCTTAGAACAGTGCCTGGCACTTAATAAGCATACCATAAATGTCATCTACTTTAATCATGTAATTATTATTTTTATAAGAAATGGCATCCCAGCTCAGACAACTCATTACAAATCCTGATAAAGTTAAAATTTTAATTTACTTTACCAATGAGCTCAAACATTTATGAAGTTAGGCTTAATATCTTATTAAGAAGCCTCAGTGTTTACACTGTAACTACCCTTCACTAGTCAAATTTCTCCAACTCTGAGTCATTATTAGTTTCTCTCCTGACTCATCACATAGAAAGGTAGACAGTCTGGAACATAATGGGAATACCAAAAGGTATTTCTCAATCTACCTGGATTTAAAAAGTTTACTAAGTGGAACTTGTCCTATATGATGTTCAATAAATATACTAAATAATTATGACCTAAATTGTGTTCACTTAAAAGTGCTTTCTATGTATTAAATGCTCCTTTATCCTTTTACTAACCTGAGTTCAAACTATGGAATGGCTATTAAAACACCATCTTGACATAAAAACAATGTAACACTTAAGTAAAATCTAAGATCCTCGTTTTCTGACCACTAGCCAAAAATAAATTTACATTTTACTGATGGCCTGGTGTTCAAAATTTTGCCAAGCAAACTATAGAAGGTCAGAAACAATCTCTGAGCCTACAAATTTGATTAATTTCTGTTCAATTCCATACTTTTACTGTTTTCTTTATTCAGATATTGAAGTTATTTAAGATAACCTTTAATAAAAAGTTATGGAAAAATCTAGAGAAATACGCTAAATAAGGCAAGGTAATTCTTAAAAACTCTCCTTTCCCTAGAGGCATAAATATACAAAAAAACACAAAAACATTTAAAATATGATTTTGTCACTTTCCATGTGACCTTGAGTCATTTAAGCTCAAAGCCTCCATTTTCTCCTCTGGTAATGGGAATAGAAAGAATAACTGTAACTACCACATGGGATTGCTGTGAGCATTAAGTACATAAAGCACTTTAGCCAACCACCATGCAAACTGAAGTTTTAGATATTGTATATGTTAACTTTTATAATTAAACCAGAACTTCAGTGCCACCTCTGCCTATTGAAAGATATTTTCTATGGTAACCATCTCCATTAACCCATTCATGCAAACTTACCCAATAGCAATAACTTCACACGCACTCTGAGAATAGGTATACAACTGTCTAGGAAGCTTTCCTTAACTATTCCTCTTCTTTGAGTTAGGTACCCTGCTCAGGGACTAAGTTGTACCTATCACTCTACTTATCATATTTCCTTACATCATTTGAGAGCACCCTATAGGCCAGGCCTTTGTCCTATTCATTTCTGCACCCCATATTGCAGCCCAAGTTCTTAACCCTGACTCACATTAGAATCACATGGGGAGCTTATAAAAATATTAATGCCTGGGATCTATCCCAGACCCATTAAATCATAAAAGGGGGGAGGTGAGAAGAAGGCAAGAAGTCTGCATGGGGAAGCAGTTTTTAATATCCTCACATGGTATAAATATGCTACCAGAGTGAAGAACCACTGCACTCTGATACTTAAAATACTATACGGTTATGTATACATGTACATATGTGAGAAAACATGTATAAATATACAGGTACAGAAAAATATGTAAGATTCATCTTCAATAGCCTCTCCCAGCCCAATCATCTCTTCCCTTTAAACACACATTTCTAATAAATAATTAGTTATATGCTGCATTAAGATAGTTTTTAAACTGTTAACTCAGTATTTAAGTTTTTTCATGTAATTACGCCTTATCCTTTTTCCTAGATTACAGCCTTGCTCCTTGAGAATGTATACTGCCTTATTATTCTTGTTTTCTCCAGTGCTTAGCATAGTGCTTTGAACACAGACATATAATAAATATAATATTTGACCTGATAAAAACACACACAAATTATTGGCAGGAAGTATGCCATGACCAAATTATTCAATTCAGGCTAATTATTGCAAAAAAAAAAAAAGAAGAGTAAAAATTTAGAAGTTTTTTTTTTAATAAACCTTTTAATATATGAGAACTAAAGTTTATCTCATTAAAGAGCATCTGGATATTTGAGTTTTACAGACATCACACGCAGCATCCACCCAGTTTCCTACCTCCCAAATCAGTCTGTTTTAGTTTTTAACCTGCTTCCTTACTAAAACTATCTTCTAATTAATTTTGGTATCTTTAGCTGTTGCCAGGTACCTTTATAACAATATTATATAATGCTTTGTAACTGGTTAAATGAGTTAAAGTCACAATGAACGTATCACACAGATGTTTAATAAGTATTCTTGAAGGATCTTAATGTTTATCAACCACTAAAATAGGCTCCCTCCATACAAACTACATGTTAATCTACTAAAGTAAACTTGTTTGGGAATACCATCTGAAAATAAGAGAGTCTTATTCAACATTAGATAAAATACAAGTCTACTTCTGAATACTGACAGATTGGTGACTTTCATTCTTTTACAGTATTTTCATACATGAGAAGTTTGTAAAATGTAATATTACTTTTTAAAACAAGAGTGCTAAATTATATTACACAACAAAGTCCATAGCAACTGGCATTCCCACTGTTGAAACTACTGGGAGAAATGGCACACAATTCTAAAAAAGCAACAATCTAAAGATATGAAATGGTTTACCTTTAAAGTTTTGCATCATATATTCTACCACCATTAAAAGAGTCTTAAACACTTAAGTTGTTTTTAAAAAAGTGAAAATATGGGGAGGCACCCAAGAAGTATGTCTGTTAATTAGATATTGTAGTAAAACATTACCGTGTTTTTTTGGGTCCTACAGCTTGAAAAAGAGCCATAGTTACCACTAAAAGAAAGCAGTACTCAATTCCCTATTCAATAAAAAGGTTCAAATTCCACAGACAAAAAAAAAATGGTACCCTGGGTTGTTTATT
>VBSM01003169.1:2970643-3005756 GCA_008086735.1 Cheirogaleus medius
AAAAAAAAAGAATATCTATATAAAAAGACTTGTTAACAAAATGATGATATTGAGTTCTAAACAGAAATATGAACAAATTGCTGTGGGAAGCATAGAATGAAAAAAGAGATGGTTCCACCAAGATTAAATGTATTTTTCAAGTAGACAAGATAATAAAATGCATTCCAACATATGGATCCAATTATGCAAAGGCAAAGAGATGTAAAGTGCCTACAAGGAATGAGGAAGGTGGTGCCCTAGAAGGCTGGAATTGGGGACAAATATGTGCTAGAGGGTATGCAAGCATAGGGATGAGGCTACTTGAACTCTTCAGGGCCAAAGGCACAGGAGGCCTTTCCCACCTCCCTGGACTACTAGACTCTCCTTATTTGCCTCCTGTGCCTCTGGCTATTAATTCTCTAACTCTTTCAGAAGCTGCTTCTTTCCTGAGTTCATTCTTTAAATCAGTGATTTTAAAAAGTTTTTGAGTGCATAAAGTATTCAGGTGTACAGCATTCAAATCTATAAGGGCAAAGTGGGGAATATCCCACAGCTGATAATAGCCACACATTTCTGTTCTCTTGCTCCCTGAGACAACCACGGGACCAGCATCCTGCATATCCTCTCAACACGTCTCTGGATAGGCAAGCATATGTGTATGTGTGTATGCATAGGTATGTATATGTGTGTATAATTTTTTCCACCAAGAATAGAAATTTACTATATCTTGCTTTCTTCACTCTAAAATAGATTTTGGAGTGCTTTCCATATTGAGTCATTATTTTATTCATTTATTTGACAAGTATTTATTCAGTGTCTACCATGTGCCAGGCACTCTTATGTGGTGAAGATATAGATAGCAGTGGACAAAATAGGCAAAATCTTTGCCTTCATGGAGATTACATTCTAGTAGAAAGCGCAGGAAAGACAGACAAAAACCAAACAAGCAGTGAAATATATATAGTACGCCCAGATGGGGATAAATGCTGTGGAGAAAAACAAAGCGGGGTGGGTAGAAGCTGAAGAGCGGCTGTAGGGATTTAAAGGACGCACAAACAGAGAGAGACAGAGACAGAGATAGAGAGAGGGGCAGGGGAGGCACCGTGTTCCCTTACTCGTCCAGTAGCATTCTGTCGGATGATTATACCACAGTTTGTTCAATCAGTTCCCTTGTGATGAATATTTACACTATTTCTAATATTTTACTGTTATAGTGATGCAATCCCTGTCAATATGTCATTTGACACATCTAAGAGCATATTTGTAGGTTAAATTTCTAGAAGTGGAATTGCCATTTCAAAGGGTCTGTGCAGTTTTAATTTTAACAGATAATGCCAAATTGCTCTCTGAAGAGTGCCAGTTTGCTCTTTTCAGCAATGTATGAGGGCCACATCCTCGTCAACACAGTGTCTTGTCAAGAATTGTGACGTTTGCCTATCTGGTGAGTAAAACATGAAACCAAATTGCATTTCACTTTTTATGACTGAAGTTGAGTGTCTTCTCAAGTGCTTAAAGGTTGTTTTTATTTTCTGTAGGCTTTCAGTTCGTATCCTTTGCTAAATTTTCATGTGTGTTTATGTCTGGGGGAGTGGGTGGTTTTATTTCCTTTTTTTCATTTTTGATTTATAGAACCTCTGCTTAGTAAAAAATTCAGCCCTTTGGCATGTGAGCAGTAAATATTTCCCCCAATTTGTCAGTTCTCTTTTCACTGGGTCTACAAAGCATGCAGAAAATTTTTATTGTTTTGTAGTCTAATTTAACTGTCTTTTTAATGGCTTCAGAAATTATTTTTTAAAATTTCCTGTGTTTTCTTCTAGTACTTTTACAGTTAGTTTTTAACATTTAAATACTTAATTCATCTGGAATTCATTCTGTGTAATGTGTGAGGCATGGCTCCAATTATTTTTTTTTCAACTGGTGGTTACCCAAGCTGTCTTAATACCATTTATAGAATAATTCATCTTTTCTTCATGATTTTGAAGTCCTACTTTTTCATATATCAAATTCCAATAAACATTTGGGTCCATAAGACCTGAGAGCAATAGTGCAAGAAGAAAAAAAAGGTAAAAAAGTAAAAAAAAAAAAAAAAAAAAAAAAAAAAAAAAGAACATTCGAGTCCAATTTGGATTTTCTATTTAACTCCACTGGTTCGACTATTCATTTATTCAACAAATATGTATTATATGTGCCAGGCACTGTTCTATACATGTACCAGTACCACATTTTGCAATGCTTTGGCTTATAAAATATATTTTACTACCTGATAGAGAAATGCATCTCATTTTACTTATTTTTTTTAGAATGTCCTGGCCTTTCTAATTTGCTTGTTTTCCATTTGAACTTTAGAATCAGTTTATCTGGTTCTAAAATAAATCATTTTGGTATTGTTGTTGGGATTACACTAAACTTATACATTGATTTAGGGAGAATTGACATGTTTGCCATGCTGAAATATCCAGAACAAGAAAATCTGTTGACGTATCATTTGATACATCTTTTTGTGTGGGTGTCCATCAGTAGTATTTTAGTTTTCTTCATACAAATCTTTCACATTTCCTATATATTTGATCTTTTTTCAGTTTTTTGAATTCTCTTACTGCTTTTCATTTGATTCTCTTGAGTTTTCTGGATAAGCAATCATACCATTAGCAAATAATGATAATTTTGCTTCACTTTTAAAAATTTAATTCATTTCTGTTATCTAATTGTATTGGCTGAATAATAATGATGAAAAAAAAATCATTCCTTTATTCCTTATATTAATGGAAATGCTACTATAATACAAGCTTTTTTTGTCATAGCTAGAAGCAAAAGTCTCCATTGAGAAATTTTTAATCATTAAAATTGGGGTGCGGAGGGCGGGCGGGAGGGGGGAGGTAGTGTAGAGATACATAATGTGTGCCATCCGCACCACCTGGGGATTGGACTCGCTTGAGGCACGAGCATGTGGGGGAGAGGGGCAATGTATGTAACCCTGGCAATATTTGTACCCCCATTACAAGATGGAATAAAAAATAAAATTAAATTAAATTAAAAAAAAAAATTGGGGTGCTTACCAGGGACCAAATTCTTTGAAAGTGAAGAGGTTTATACATAGGTTCTTTCTGGTGATGGGGATTTATCACAAGTTTATTTGGAAAAGTGGGGGAGACAAGAAACAGCATGGTTGCTAATTACTCATCTCATTGTTTTTTGCTATCTTAACACTACAGTATTTTAACATTTTTACACATATAAGGTAGCTGAAATTAATCTCCTCAAGGGTTACAGGCTATATGCAAAGGCAAAATTCTCCAAAAGAAAACTTAATTGATGGAAATTTTACTTTATTGCTCTGAAATTGCTCATTCTTTAATGGATGTACTGGTTAATAATGAAATTTTCACAATAAGAATAGAAAAGGTGTATGAGATCCAAGTGACCTAGTAGTACACTAACTCATCAGTCCTTAATTAGCCAAAATTTGGTCTTCATTTAGAGACTATTTTTTTTTTCTCAAACACATAAAAATCTAGCCCCTATTTGTCTAATCTATCAATACTCGATATTTCCTGGCTAGAAAAAATGCTTTGAGATTGTGCAAAAGCTTTCATTTTTATCCTCCACAATGCCTTAAATATAACAGATGTAAAAATAGATCTGTTGAATGAGTGTTAGGTAATTAGCACATCCTGTGTGGTTTTATATTAGCTATATGTTGCAATGTCTGTTGGACAAAGGAAGGACTTTAGTTAGCCTGACAAATGCATCAGCTTTTAAAAAGATGATAATGTAGATTGTTTCAAAATGTCATATTACTATAAAATATCATGTTTATGGATTGCTAACAATTGGATTCATATTGAAACTTTATCAGTCTTTATGGTAAAAATGTACTCTATCCTCCACTATTTTTTTTTATTTTCCTTTTAAAACACCCAAAAGACACAGTAACCCTCTAAATCTGTCATTTATTAACAGTACTTAAGTTGAGGTAAGGACATTTCTAAAGCCCCAAATTGCTGACTTTCAGATATTTTAGTTTCTGATTTTTCTGTCCTGTTACAACAGTGGAAAGAGCTAAGTAACTTATGTACTACTCTACATGTGATAGGACAAAAGTAAGAAAATTTTAATAGTCTGGAAAAGGTTTGTCAACCCCTTTGGTTTAGTTCTCTAAACTCTCTAGCTATTCATTTGATAGGAGCTATTGCAAATAAAAGGCCTTAATCCTAGAAATGCAAGTAATAGATAATTCATCCTCAAGTCAATTGGTGGGCACTTACTAAATGATGTTAAATGAATGAATAAACTTAATAAAGCTTTCTTTTTGAAATTATCATCTACCTTTCTAGCTATGGAGCTCAGAATTAGTAGATTCAACTATTGATACATGACTAAGAAGAAATGTTTCACAAAACTTACCCAACATTTTAATTTGAAATAAGAATATGTTCATACTTATCTTCTGAGTCATTTTAAATATTTTAGAATTTCAACAAAATTAAGAAATAAGATGAAAGAAAATAAAGTTTTCTCTATTGTGTAGTACTTTGATGTTGGTTTGTCTTCAACATTCACTTAAATTAGTCACTTATCCACTAAGGGGAATCCTACAATCAGAGAAAGCAGCATAAGACATCACCTAACACAGGACTCACAAATTGGTGATTTGCAGGTCCCAGATAAGTTTTTCTTGACCAGCACATAAATTTTCTTGTTTTGTTTTGTTTTTTTAAGTATGCTTTTGAATCCTTTACAAGGGTCAAGCATTTGACAGTTCTGTAGGTTCCTAAGCTCCATATTATCTCCTAGGTTTTTCACTCAGCTGCTTCAAATGTTTTGTCCTACTTGCTTAGTCCCCATGGTTGAGAAATTGATTCTAGTCCAACACCTCACTTTACAGATTAGGCTCAGAGTGGTTAAGTAGATCTGATGTGTTAATGTTAAAAGTCTACTTAGAGCAGAGTTTTAAAGTAAGGCATGGATTCCTGGGTCTTGAAGGGATTTCTAGATCTATCAGAGGCTGGTGTCTCACATCATTATATATGGCAATGGCCAGTGTGCTAGGCTCTTTCGGGTTGCCAGGGAGAGCTTTATACTCAGAGTCTGTCTGTCTGGTGGTGGAGATTTATTGAAAGGATATGAGAAACTGAGGAAGAAAAGAAACCATGGCAGCAATTAAAAGACCAGGCTTCAGGAACTAAAGCTTAGTGTAAAATACAACAGCAGATTTAGCAATCTTCTATTCTCAGGACTTATGAGCTCCTCTGTTTCTCTCTCTACTTTTCCTTCCTAGGTCACTGCTCTCTGTCTCCTGGTATATATTGCATAAAAATCCAGAAGAATAAAGATCTGATAGATTCATTTATCATAATACAGTATCACTTTCCTCCCTGGGTTAATTCTCACCTCAAGTTCCTGGCTATCCTGTGGATCAGCATTTATCAAGTATTTTGACCACAATCTGCAGTAATAAATATATTTTACATGTGATCTTATGCATACATGAATAAACTTTCTTAAGATAATACTTAACCAAACTGTATGTTTCACACGCTGATATTTTCTGTTCTTAATCAGTTTTTTCCTACCCTATTCTACTCTGTTCATTTACAAAATTGCTAGTTGTGACATGCTGAATTGATTTTATAACTGCAAGTCTGTAAAACAACACTATAGATCAGTGCTTCTCAAACTTTAGTATGCACCCAAATCACCTAGGGATCTTGTTAAAAATGCAGATTCTGATTGAGTAGGTCTGAGATCATGTGTTTCTATCAAACCTGCGGGTAATGTTGATGCTTCTGGTCTGTGGACCACACTTGGAGAAGTAAGTCTATAGATAATTTGTCTTTGGTTCTTATGGCCCAATCCCTGGTTTAATCAGCCAAGACAAAGGTCTTAGAGTCTTTGGCCACTTTGTTGAGAAAAAGCTATGGCCATGGTAGGCATTTGGAGCAGCATGGACTCTAACCTAGTACAGCAACATTTAGTTCAGATCTTGAACATAATAGGATTTGTTTAATGAGTATTTATTTAATGAAAACTTATTATGTACAGGCCCAATTCCAAGATAAGATAAAGTCCTTCTCTTTTATTTTTCATTTTAATGGGGTGAACAATTAAATCTATAATTTCAGCTTATGGTAAATGCAATGAAGAGAATGAAACAGGGAGAGGGAAAGATCATGGAAGCGTGGGGCATTGGATGTCTTAGATTAGTTGTTTAGGCAATGCCTCACTGGGTCAGTGACATTTGACAGAGACCTGAATGAAGGGAGAGAACTTTGGGAAGATCTGGAGGAAGGACAGTCAGGAAGAGAGTCCTGAGGTGGGAAAAATAATGGAGATGTTTGAGGGTTCAGCATGAAGGCAGGTCTGACTAGAGAGGAGTGAGAGAGGAGTAAAGGATCAGGTCATTAAGTAAGCAGCTCTGATCGTGGAGGGCCTTACAGGCTGGGGTAAGTTTGGATTTTATCCTAAAGGTAATTGGAAACACTGGAATGTTCTGATTAGGGAAATGACATGATGTTTTAGTTTTAAATGATCACTCTTATGAATATGTGGTAAATACACTATAGAGGAACAAGAGTAGAAGGATGGAGACTGGTTAGGGTGTTACAGCAATAGATCACATTGACTCATTGTGCCCACTGATTGGATTGTGCCAATTTTTCTTTTCTTTTTTTCTTTTTCCTAGAGACAGGGTCTCACTCTTTTGCCCAGGCTGGAGTGCAGTGGTGCTATCACAGCTTACGGTAACCTTGAACTCCTGGGCTCCAGCAATCCTCCCGCCTCAGCCTACTGAGTAGCTAGGACTACAGGTGCACACCACTATACCCTGCTAATTCAATTTTCCTTTTACAGTAGGGGATAAATTGAAGTATTTTGTACTATTGAAGTACTAGAATATTGAAAATATAAATGTATTCATTTATATTAAGAGCTTTGTTGGCCAGGTGTGTTAGCTCACTCCTATAATCCTAGCACTCTGGGAGGCTGAGGCGGGAGGATCACTTGAGCCCAGGAGTTTGAGGTTACAGTAAGCTATAATGACACCATTGCACTTTACCTGGGACAACAGAGCAAGACCCTGTCTCAAAAAAAAAAAAAAAAGAAGCTTTTGTTGATAACTGACATCTAGCAATGCAGGATGCCAAATTCAACAAAAGATGTTAGTGAAAAAATATAATACGTTGCCCCATCCTTCCAATAACCCAGATTTCTAGGTGAGCTCCAAGCCTGCATAGCATCAGCCTAACCTCCATCCCCCAGTGTCTAGATATCAGAGGAGATAATTTCATCTGCCTAGAAAATCAAGTGTTCATGTCCTGAGATTGCCTCAAGCAGCAGCATAGGAATGTGGCCCTCCTGTCCAAATCTGATCTTCTTCCTGTATTGTTGATCTTATTTCCTGTAGTATACTAAACCTAAGATGTCATCATGTTTATGATGTACCATTATTTATTATATCACAGAAAAAGAAAAAGAAACCAACACTGTCAATTAAGTAGACACACCATCAAATACAAGATGGATCTCAATTTCAAAAATGTTAGAATGTGAAAAATAAGTGCTTCTTAACATCTTCAAAATATATATTGTTATCACTATTTACCTAGTCAGAAGCCTAGAGGTAATTGTAGGCTACCTTCTCTCAACCCTCACATCCTATCTGGAATTTCTACTTCTCGAATCTTATAAATTCCTGCCTTATCTTACATTTTGAAAAATTCTTATCTGTTCTAGCCTGGATAACTTCATTAATCATTAAGTCATTCTCCATATTAAAAGCAGAATGATATTCCAAAATACAAATCTGATGATTACATTACTAGATTAAAATGTTTCATTTTTCTCTAGTTTGCTTCTGGTAAAGTCTAATCTCCTCTTTGTAGCCTAAATATTACAATCTTGCCTCTACCTCATTTTCAAGTAGGTTTGAGTACATTTTAAAATATAGATGTAAAAATTTTATTCTCTCCTTCAGTAATGGCTTCTCCTCCCTTTTCTGCCTTGAAAACACCTACATATCCTTCAAGAATCAGCTCAAATGTTGCCTCCGTAGTAAACTTTCTTTGATGCCCTCTGTACCTGCTCGCAAAGGATCTAAGTGCTTCTTCCTCTGCAGTAGTTGACTTACAGGCCCCTACTTTAGCCTTCATCAGATTTCATAATTGCTTATACTTCTGCATTGTGAGCCCCTTAAAGTCAAGAAACATATTCTGTATATTGTCACATCCTCAACACATAGCCCTGATCCTGGCACACACAAGCAAGTCCTTAGCAAATGTTTGCCATGAATAAGTCAATGATGTGAAACTGAAAAAGAACCACCCCTGATAAATGAGATGAGATCTAAACGTTGTAAATTATCCATCACTCCAACTGTGAACAGGGGGTCAGGACCAAAGAAAAGGCTCGATCCTCCTTGTCTTCCTCAGCCCCCAGAAAGTCCACTGGTGTTGGTTGCAGCCCTAGAGCACTGTGAAACCCTGATCTTGGAACCCTTCGTGCCTACAGTATTCCCTGAACCCACGTTTGTGAGGCAGAGCAACCTGGGTGAACATAGAACTTGGGGGGGGTGCTTTTTTGTCAGCCACCTTCATATTCAACAAAAGTCATCTAGATTTATAATCAGTTGATACATATGAATCCATATTTGAAATTATTTGGGGAATTATCAACCAGCATGTCATAAAATCATAATTGGTAATTTGCAAAGTTAGTCAACAATACAGTGAGAGAGCAATAGTCCCTGTCAGAATTTTCTATGTAACTCTCCCTTAAGGGAAGATGGTCAGAAATTAGAAAATTCCAAAGGAAGCTTAATAGTTCAGTATGTAAACTGTTCCTTAAGTTCTTCTAAGGCCAAGGTGATGATTTCCTTTCCAATTCACATCTTTCTACACCCTCACACCTCATAGAGTACTTATCGGTACTGAATACTTGTTGATTTAAAATGTTGAAAGGAAAAGCTTACTTTGAAAAATTTCTCAACTTTATTTTTGCCTTGGGCTTTTTTCTTTCAAACCTGGATAAATAGCAGGGAAAAATATAAACAATCAGCAAACCACTAAAATCATGACTGGGTACCTATGGCTCTATGTTATTACAATATAAATATCAAAATAAATGTACAAAGTGATGTTTAAAAGGTAGCAGATCAGAAAGCAATAGGCCTATTGTATGGAGACCCAAATTTCTTATTTGTGTGTGGTATTACTTTAATTGTGTGGTCTACAGAGCTGTGAAAGGTTTGAACAACAAGAGACAGTGTAAGGGCTATTCAAAAAGTCAAGGGACAGGTAAAAAAAGAATAATATTGAGAAAAACAAGTTATATTACATCAAATCATAAAAAATTGCCATTTTGTAGTTGATATTCAAAAAATGTTGAATATCAACAATTTAATAACGTTCAACCAAATCACAAAAAGAAGTGTGAGTTGGAAAGAAAGTATTTTTTAAAGTAAAAGATATGTTCATGCCACGTTAGTGCTCTGAAGGACTCAACAGAAATGAAAACAGCCCTTCAGTATCAGTATCAGCTAGAAATCAAATAGCATATTGGTTAAGATATGAACTTTTTACACTGTTATTTTCTTTTTTTAAAGAGTTTTTAAGAAATTGTAATTGACAAAAATTGTAAGCATATATCACATATATGTTGTTTTGAAATATGTATACATTGTAGAATGATTAAATCAAACTAATTACTGTGTGCATTATCTCACATACTTATCTTTTTTATGTAATGACAACACTTAAAATCTGCTCTCTTAGCAACTTTCAAGAATACAATACACTGTTATTAACTATAGTCACCATATGGTACAATATATCCTTGAACTTATTCCCCTATCTAACTGAAATTTTATATCCTTTGACCAATATTTCCCCACCTCCCAAATTTCCCCCCAGTCCCTGGTATTCACCATTCTATTCTGTACTTCCATGATTTCAACTTTTTTAGATTCCACATATGAGTAAGATCATGCAGTATATGTCTTTCTGTGCCTGGCTTATTTCACTTAACATAAATAATGTCCTCCAGGTTCATCTGAGTTGTTGCAAATGGCAGTATTTCCTTCCTTTTTAAAGGCTAAATAGTACATACCACATTTTCTTTATCCATTCATCCTTTGATAGACGCTGAGGTTAATTCCATATCTTGGCTATTCTGAAAAATGCTGCAATGAACATGGGAGTGCAGATATCTCTTCGACATACTGATTTCATTTCTTTGGGATATATAACCTGTAGTGGGCTGGATTCTGTGCTCATTCTTTAAGATATGAAGAAAATTAGACTTCCTTTAATCGAAGCCTGCCTATATATACCACTTACTGTGTGATCTTGGTAAAATTACTTAATTTCTGCTGCCTCAGTTTTTTCATCTGTAAAAGAGGAAATAATAATACTTACTCATTGGATTTTTGTAGAGCTTCAATGGGATAACACAAGAATGAGCTTACAGTAGTGCCTGGCACATACCAAGTTTCTATTAGATGAATGATATTATTTCTATCAATCCTCTTCAGTCAGAAAGGAAACCATGAAGTTATCTGTCATTTATATGTGGGCAAATGAGAATTTGGAGTTCTGAATTATTTTTATAGATTTACTAGGGGAGATTAGGCTTTGGGGTCAAACACATTTGGGTTTGTCTT
The DNA here is from genome assembly GCA_008086735.1 of Cheirogaleus medius. Taxonomy (NCBI): domain Eukaryota; kingdom Metazoa; phylum Chordata; class Mammalia; order Primates; family Cheirogaleidae; genus Cheirogaleus; species Cheirogaleus medius. Next base: position 2,981,277 of record VBSM01003169.1, read on the forward strand.
TTGGGGAATCTATTTACTTTTTATAAGCATTGTCTTTTTCATCTGTAAAATAGGCAAAAGATTGTACCTAATTCATAAGTTTGTTGTGAAAAAAAATGAAATTATTCATGTAAAATCCTCAACAGAGAACTCACAAAGTACTTAGTAAGTGGTAATTATTACTGTTAATAAGTATTAACTACATTGACCTGTATACTACAGATACATCTTTTTAGTTTCCTGAAATTACCCAATTCAAAAAAGAGCTCAAAATGTTGTTTATTACTCAAAGCTATTCTTGAATATTCTATAATAATCATTGACTAGTTAATTTTTTTAAAAAGCTAATTACAATTTTTTAAAATATGGAAATCCCACAGATACATTCCATTTTATAAAATTCAAACATATGAACAATGTTGAAAAATGTAAAAAAAAATTGAAATAAAAACACTAGTAAGCAAAAGCATATTTTGTTTATCATTGCAATGAAGGGAAGGCAATACATGGGTTGATAGAAGCCTAGTAAAAGGGTGCCATACATCTGCAAGGCCAGCTCATGTTCCATTCCCTTTCAAAGAGCTCTCTATAGCTCTGGCACAGTGGCATTCTGATTCATAGGCTTCAACTCTAAAGAGAGATTCTTCCAACCAGAATGTTCTCATAAATGATGTAATTTAAATGGTCAAGATAAAAGACCAAGGGTATTTGCTGAAATTGACTTAGAAAATTTGGGAGAGAAGTAGATAGAATACGAACAAGAGAAAAGATCAGCTCAGATTGACTCTTCAAATAGTTGTGAGAGGCGTTTATTTAGAAAGACACTCCTAGGGATCTTTGTGTTCAAAGAGAAGAATGAATTCAAAGATGATATCACTGCTATGCATTTGATTAATGGAAAGGACAACATTAAGGGTTATAGAAAAAGTGCTTTTATATAACTTGAAAAGGTAGAAATTGATACACAACCTCATAACACTTCATTGACCAGGAATGTATTTTCCCCTGAGGCTCAAGAGCTTTAAAGCCACATGAAATATTTCATTGTCTTGTGATTCATAATGCTGGCACATCTTACCTCACACTCAATTAAAGAACAGTGCCTGTTTCTACACATCATCTTCCCACAGAGAAACTGAGGAACATGAAGGCAAGTGACATTGTCAGAATTAAAATCTTCACTCTTACATTAAATACTTTTGTTCATTTCTCCTTTGATATCTCCGTACTTGACTTTACAGTTTCTGCTTCCAATATTACTGTGTTCTCATATTTTTTTTTATTTTTCCCAGTCTGCAACAGTTTAGTTTTGGTCTGAATTCGGCAGATGGTGCTGGAGGTCCCTTCTACATGCATTTGTTTTGATTTCAAAAGGAATGACTCAATATGCAGAGTAGTTAAAGTTCATTATTTGGTTTCAGACAGATCCAGTTCAAATCCAAACCTGACTTACTTATTTCAACTCTCTAAACTTCAGTTTCCTCATTTGTAAAATAAATACAATAATGATGTTTACTGCATTTGGTTGTTGAGAGCATCAGTTGTATGTAAGACACTCAACATAGTGTCGGGCACATGGTAAAAGCTAAAATCATGATAATTATTTTTGAGCTCTCTATTAGATAATGTTTGGAGAATTATAGGACTTATAGGATGGCATTTACTTATTAGAATGGAAACTCAAGTCTTTCTTGCTTCAGAAAGTGTCCTTAAGCAATAACAATCTCTTCTGCACTTAACATTAACTGTATACTTTAGGATACCTTTATTATTATTTTCTGTGGTAAGGTAGAGACTATTATCTCAAAGGATGAGATAAAAGGACAGATATAAGACTTCTGCTTCTAGAAGATGGAATAGATGTACTTTTCCCTACTCCTTCCATTAAATACAACTTAAAACCCTGGACATTATCTATAAAACAAATATAAATAGACTCTGAAAGGTGGAGAGAAGATGTCAGATCAGCTAGGGACCTTGGGACCCAAGTAATGACACAGCAGTAAATTCTCTAGGTTATCTTTTGCTTCTTATATTCTGGATTGGGTGCTGGAGAAGCCCATAATCCAGAAATTCCAACAGGCACAGATCAAAAAGTAAAAGCCCCTAAAAAAGCCTGCTTTCTCTAACCAAAAAACCAGGAAAAGGGCAACCTAGAGAGACAGAAAACTTTGAGCCAGTAACAAGTCTACTCCAGCCAAACACCACAGAAAAAAACTGGCTCCACCCCTACCCACACGCGGAAAGGCCAAATGGAGAACCTAGATGTCTATCCTCTCTAGGCTGAAATGTAGCACCCCAACTTCCCCACCCTCAGAGGAGAAGATAAAGAGGTAATTAAAGAGGGCTATGCACAGTGGATCATGCCTGTAATCCCAGCACATTGGGAGGCTGAGGTGGGAAGACCACTTGAGGCCAGGAGTTTGAGGCTGCACTGAGCTATGATTGTACCACTGCACTTTAGCCTGGGCAACAGAGTGAGACATTGTCTCTAAAAAGAGAGAGAGAAAGAGAAAGAGAGATACTTAAAGAAATAATGACTGAAAACTTCCCAAATTTGACAAAAGACATAAACCTACAGATTCCAGAAACCAAGCGAATCACAAGCAGGATAAACCTAAAGAAAACAACAAGAAGACAAATCTTGGCCAAACTTCTAAAAATTGAAGACAAAAAATATTGGAAGCAGTCAGAGAGGAATGATATATTACTCACATTACCTTTCCTATAGGAATAAACAATTATAGTAACAAGTAGATTTCTCATCAGAAATGGGAGACAGAAGGCGGTGGCACAACATATTTCAAATGATGAAAGAAAAGAGCTGTCAACTCAAAATCCAGCAAAAATACCCTGCAGGGATGAGAGAACAATAAAGACATTCTCAGATGAAGGAACACCAAGAGAATTTGTTGCTGTAGACTTACATTTAAAAGAATGACTAATGGAAATTCTCTAAACAGGAAAAAAAAATGATTAAAAAAAGGAATCTTGGAACATTAGGAAGGATGAACAATACAAGAAGAATAACCAAAAAATATAGGTAAATACAAGAGATTTTCTTCTCTTTTTGAGTTTTCTAAATTAAGTTTGATGATTGAATAAAAAAGTTAAAATATTGTCTGATGTGGTTTTAAATGCAAGTAGAGGAAATATTTAAGATAATATAAATGATACAAATGAGGAAAATATAAAGAGACATAAAGGGAGGTAAGTTTCTACAGTTTACTCAAACTGGTAAAATGATGATGCCAGTAGATTGTGATGAGTTATATATATGTAATGTAATATCTAGAGCAACCAATAAAAAAAATATATAAAGACTTATGCTCAAAAACACTAGAATGGAATTCTAAAAAATCTTCAAGTAACCTACAGGAAAAGAGAAAAAAAGAAAATAGAAAAATATAAAACAGAATAAACAGGAAAAATAGATAAAATGGCATATTTATCCCCTAAAATAACAATATTTGCACTGAATTTAAATGATCTAAACACACCAACTGAATGACAGATTGGCAGAGTGGATTAAAAAACATGTCACAAATGTATGCTGTCTACAAGAAATTCACTTCAAATTTAATGATATAGGCAGGTTGTAAGTAAAAGAATGGAAAAAGATATATCATGTAGATATTAATGAAAAGAAAGCAGGGGTAGCTATATTAATATCAGATAAAGTAGACTTCAGAGCAAAGAAAATTATCAGAGACAAAGAAGAACATTGTAAATGAAAAATGGCAATTCACCAGGAAGACTTAGCAATCCTAAATATCTGTGTACCAAACAGAGCTGAAAATTATGTGAAGAAAAAATTGATAGAACTAAAAGAAGAAACAGGTAAGTCCACAATTATAGCTGTGGAGAATTCAACATCCTTCTCTCAATAATGGATAGAACAATTAGACAGAAAATCAGCAAAGATATAGAAGAACTCAACAACACCATCAACCAACAGTATCTAATCAACATTTATAGAGCATTCCACCTGACAACAACAAAATACCCATTCCTTTCAAGTGCCCATAGAACTTGATATATCACGATAGATGATGTCCTGGGCCATAAAACAAAACTCAGCAAATCGAAAAAAATTGAAATTATATGGAGTATGTTCACTGACCACAAACAGAATCAAACTAGAAATAAATAATGGAAAGATAACAGGAAAATCTCCAAACACTTAGAAACTAAACAACATACTTCTAAATAATCAATGGGTCAATGAAGAAGTCTCAAGGGAAATTAAAAAAAATACATTGAACTGAATTAAAATAAAGACATAACATCAAAATTTGTAGTACACAGGTAAAGCAGTGCTGAGAAGCAATTAAAGTACTAAATGCATACATTATGAAAGAAAGGGTCTAAAATTAATAATCTAATCTTTTACCTTGAGAGCCTAGAAAAAGAGCAAAATAAAACCAAAGCAAGTGGAAGGAAGGAAATAATAAAGAAAATAACAGAAATCAATGAATTTGAAAGCAGAAAAACAAGAGACAACAATTTTTTTTATATTACACAAATGGGTAAAGTCATGTGGTATTTGTGTTTCTGTGCCTGGCTTATTTTACTTAACATAATGTCTTCCAGGTTCATTCATGTTGTTGCAAATGGCAGGATTTCATTCTTTTTTATGGCTAAATGGTATTCCATTGTGTTTATATATCACATTTTCTTTATCCATTCATAGGTTGATGAACACTGAGGTAGATTCCATATCTTGGCTATTGTAAATAATGCTGCTATAAACATGGGAGTGCAGATCTCTATTCAATATACTGATTTCATTTTCTTTAATTATATACCCAGTAGTGGAATTGCAGAATCATGTGGTAGTTTTATTTTTAATTTTTTGAGGAATCTCAATACTGTTTTCCATAATGGCTGTACTAATTTACATTCCAGCCAACAATGTATAAGCATTACCTTTTTTCTACATGGTAATTACAGAGGCTGAGTGGTTAGGGGGAGGGGAGGATGGGAAGATGTTGGTCAAAGAATATATAGTAACAGATAGGAGGAATAAATTTCAGGAGATCTGTGACACAGCTAGGTGACTATAGTTAATGATGATATTATATATTGTATTCTTGAAAAATGTAGAGTGATGTTACGTGCTCTTACCACAAAAAATAACTGTGTGATGATGCATTTGTTAATTAGCTAGATTTAACCATTCCACAATGTATATTCAAAAGCACATTCAAATATGCTGTACACAGTAAAACATACAATGTTATCTGTCAATTAAAAAATAAATAAAAAAAAAAAAATAGAGAAAATAAATGAAATTGAAAGCAGAAAAACATTAGAGAAAATCAATGAAACAAAGCCGTTTTCTTAAAAGAAACAAACCTCTAGCCAGACTGAAAAAGAAAAAAGAGAAAACACAGATGATTAATTTGTTTAAATGTTAAATAATTAATACCATTAATTAAACAGGGATATCACTATAGACTTATAGACATCAAAAAGATAATAAGGAAATAATAAGAACAACTCTACACACATTAACTCCACAACTTAGATGAGGTGAAAGAATGCCTCAAAAAACAAACTTTTAAAACTCACCCAATATGAAAGAGATACTTTGAATAGACCTGTAACTGTTAAGAAAATTGCATTTGTAATTTTAAAACTCCCAAAAAAGAAACATCAAGCCTAGAGGATTTCACTGGAGAATCCTACCCAACATTTAAGAATTAACAACAATGGCCGGGTGCGGTGGCTCACGTCTGTGATACTAGCACTCTGGGAGGCTGAGGTGGGCAGATCGCTCAAGGTCAGGAGTTTGAAACCAGCCTGAGGAAGAGCGAGACCCCATCCCTACTAAAAATAGAAAGAAATTAGCCAAACAACTAAAAATATACAGAAAAAATTAGCCGGGCATGGTGGCACATGCCTGTAGTCCCAGCTACTGGGGAGGCTGAGGCAGGAGGATCGCTTGAGCCCAGGAGTTTGAGGTTGCTGTGAGCTAGGCTGATGCCATTGCACTCTAGCCCAGGCAACAGAGTGAGACTCTGTCTCAAAAAAAAAAAGAATTAACAACAATTATACATAGTCTCTTACCTCTTCCAGAAAACAGGAGAGAGAATGCTTCTTAATTTATATTATGAAGCTAGAATCACCCTGAGGCCAAAACTAGACAAAGATAGTACAAAGAAAGAACACTACAGACCAATACCCTTCATGAATACAGATGCAAAGATCTTGAACAGATATTAGTAAATAGACATATATAAAAACATACATATGTATATGTATGCATAAAGAATTATATACCATACCAAGAGGGTTTATTCCAGGGATGCTTGTTGATTTAATATTTGAAAATCAATCAGTGGAATATACTATTAATAGGCTAAAAACAGAGAAAAATCACATGATCACCTCAATCGATGTAGAAAAAGCATTTGTCAAAATTCTATATTCATGTATGACTTAAAAAACTCTCAGAGAATAGGAATGGCAGGGAATAGCAGGGAACTTTTCTTAATTTGGTCAAGAGTATCTACCATTGGGTATAATGTTATCACACATCTATGATAACATTATACCCAACGGTGAATGACAATGCTTTCCCATTAAATTTAGTAACAAGGAAAGAATGTCTGCTCTCACCACCCTTAATCAACATAGTGCTAGAAGTTCTAGCTAGCACAATAAACCAGAAAAGGAAATAAAAGGCACATAGATCGGGAAGGAAGAAATAAAACCGTCCCTATTTGTAAATGATGTAATTGTCTACATAGAAAATCCTAAATCTATAAAATACTCTTACAACCAGTAAGTGAATTCATCAAAGTCACAGGATACAAAATAAGCTTACAAAAATCACTTATAGGCTAGGCATAGTGCTCACACCTCTAATCCTAGCACTTCAAGAGTCTGAAGCAGAAGGACCTCTTAAGGCTAGGAGTTCAAGACCAGCCTAACCAACATAGCAAGATCTTGTCACTATTAATACAAAAAATAGAAAAATTAGGCAGGCATGGTAGCATATATCTGTAGTCCCAGCTATATGAGAGGCTGAGACAGGAGGAGGATCCCTTGAGCCCAGGAGTTTGAGGTTGCAATGAGCTATGATGACACCACTGCACTCTTTCCTGGGCAATAGAGCAAGACCCTGTCTTAAAAAAAACAAATCAACTATATTTATATATACTAGCAATCATTATGTTGACACTACCATTAAAAATACAATACCATTTGGTTGCTCAAAAATTAAAATATTTAGGAGTAACTATCACAAAACATGTAGAGAAGTTCTATGATGAAAACTACAGAACACTAGTGAAAGAAACCAAAATTCTAAATGGAGAGATGTATCATGATTATGGATTGGATGACTCAACATAGTAAAGATGTTGATTTTCCCTGGTTTGATATACAAATTTAATGCCTTTGCTACCAAAATTCCAGAAAAATGTTTGTAAATATAGACAAGATTATTCTAAAATGTATGCGAAAAGGCAAAGGAAGTAGACTAGTTAAAACTATTTTGAAAAAAGAAAATAAAGTGGGAGAAATCAGCCTATCCAATTTCAAGGTTTATTATATGGCATCATTATGAAAACAGTGTGGTATTAGTGGAGGGGTAGACATATATAGATCAATGTTATAGAATAGACAGCCCAGAAATAGGCCCACACAAGTATGTACAACTTTTTTTGTTTTTTTTTTTGAGTCAGGGTCACACTGTCACCCAGGCTAAAGTACAGTGGCACCATCATGCTCACTGCAACCTCAATCTCCCACCTCAGCCTCCCTAGTAGCTGGGACTACAGGTATGCACCACCACACCTGGCTAATTTTTCTATTTTTTTTTTTTTTTTTTATAGAAACAGAGTCTTACTCTTGCTCAGTCTGGTCTCAAATTGCTGGCCTCAAGTGATCCTCCTGCCTTGGCCTCCCAAAGTGCTAGGATTACAGGTGTGAGCCACCGTGCCTGGCCCCAATTGATTTTTGACAAATTTACAAATGCAATCCATTGGAAGAAAGATAGCCTTTTTAAAAAATGTTGCTAGACCCGTTGGTTATTTGTTTTAAAAGTGAATCTCAAACCTCAAACACCCAAAAATTAACTCAAGATGGAACATATAAATGTCAACTATAAAACTTTTAGGAAAAAATAGGAGAAAATGTTGAGATCTAGACATAGAGTTCTTAGACTTGACAGCAGAAACATGATCCATAAAAGGAAAATGATAAATTGGACTTCATCAAAATTAAAAATATTTGCTGTGTGAAAAATTCTGTTAAGAAGATGAAAAGACAAGGACTAGTGTTTAAAATATATAAGGAACCCTCAAAATTCAGCTGTTTGAAAAAATCCAATTATAAAACGGGCAAAAGATATTTCACTAAAGAGAATATACAGACAGCAAACAAACATATGAAAAGACGTTTAACATCATTACCCATTAGGGAAACACAAATTAAAATTACAGTGACAATACTACACACCTATCAGAATGGCTAAAAATTTTTTTTAAAAAAATGAAAATATCACATTCTGGTGAGGATAAGGAGAAACTGGATCACTCCTACATTGCTGGTGGGAATGTAAAATGGTACAACTTCTCTGGAAAATAGTTTGGCAGTTTCTTTAAAGACTATTCATGTAACTACATAATGACCCAGCAATTGTACTCTTGGGCATTTATCCCAGAGAAATGAAAACTTATATTCACATACAAAAATACTGTACACAAATGTTTATTGCAGTTTTATCCATAAAACTGGAGCCAAGAACTGGAAACAATCCAGATGTCCTTAAATAGGCAAATGGTTAAAAATTTGTGATACTTCCACACCATGGAATACTCCTCAGCAATAAAAAGGAATAAACTCTTGATACATGAAACAACCTGGATGAATCTCCAGAGAATTGTGCTGAATAAAAGTAAATCCTAAAAGGCTATGTGCTGTAGGATTCCATTTATATAACATTCTTGAAATGACAAAATTATGAAAATGGAGAACAATTCAGTGGTTTCAGGAGCTGAGGAGGGAGTTGTAGTCAGAATGAAGTGCATGTAGCTATAAAAGAGAAACACAGGGATTCTTGTGGTGCTGGGATTGTCCTGTGTCTGGACTGTATTAATGTCGATATCCTGGTTGTGATCCTGTAAATGTTGTGATACTGAAAATGTTATCATTGGAGGGAACTGGGTAAATGGTATGTGAGATTTCTTTGTGTTATTTTTTACAACTGCAAGTGAATTCTACAATTTTTTTCAAAATAAAGAGTTTAATTAAAAAAAGAGAGAGCCAGGCATGGTAGCAAGTGCCTGTAGCCCCAGCCACTTGGGAGGCTGAGGCAGGAGGATCGCTTTAGCCCAGGAATTGAAGGCCAGCCTAGGCAACACAGCAATACCCTCATTTCAAAAAAATTTTAGAAAAAAGAGGAGGCATCCTGGTTTCCCATCCTCATCCTATGTCCAAGTGATTTTTAGAAAGACATTAAATTACTCAGCCTCAGATTACTACTAAAATGCAGGAAATAATAGCTGCAGTATATCCTGGAGTTTGGCAACTAAAGTTGGAAAATGCTTAAGAACTTGGACGTAGTGCTACATACTTGGAATCAAAGACTTTTGGAACAGAAGGGATGTTAGTAATTTTCTATTTCATTGGCCTCCAAATTATTTTTTTCTGGCCATGGGAACCACAGGTTGGGCTCTGGGGAGCGTTGTGGGAAGCAGAGCAGAAGGTGCTTCCCATACTGTCTACTCCTTGCAACATTCAACTCCATTCCCTTCCTCGCGTCAGTCTTGCTCTCATTGTTTTCCGTATTAGAATTCTGAGGGATTGTGTAGAAGAAAATTTTGGAACTTATGGAATTTTGAAATCAACTCTTCTAGTCCCAGTCTTTGATTTCATGGACCAGGAGACTAGAACCAAAGAGGTTTAGTGACTTACTCAAGACATGAAGATAGTTGGTGGTGGAACTGAGAACAGAACCAGTGCTATTGACTCTCAGTCCAGGGTTTTCTCACTAAATCATGGTGCCTTGTGTTTTGATTGCTTTCTCAATATTTTTGTCAATGATCAAATAGCTTCTTAAGCAGCTAGTAATTTGCTAAAGCAATAACATTTATTGTTGTCTAGAGGCATAATTTTACACAGACTTCCTTAAGCAGATGAGTAGAATTTGTAGACATGTTGGTAGCAGTGGTATCAGATATTGTTTATAAGTGGATGGAATTCAAGGAGTATCTTAAACATACGTAACATTGTTTAGTGTACATATGGAGAAAAGCTTGTGGGTGCCACCTAGTGGTTCAAGTGATAGATATTAATAGTAATAATTCAGAAGACATTTTAAAATCCCCCCTTTTTAAATGCTATTCAATTGATATACTAAAAGTCATTGCCAACTACATCGGATATTTTATTTTTATAATGTTTTAGGTGAAAAATGCTTTCAGAATACAAAGAAAGAGACTCATTTTTGCTTTAGCTATAAAGTTTATCTCTGCTAATTAAAAACTTTCTTAATAGAGCAAATTATTTAGATAAATTATTTTCAAACTCAAATTACTTGCTAATTACAACTAATTCTTAAAGTAGTGAACCTTATCCAGTACAGATCCTTAGGATTTCTATAAAATTAATGGTTGGGTTCAGTATGTGCTTAAAAGTACTAACACATTCTTTTTAAAAATTTTTGTGATTCAGATTTTTTACTAAATCAAGTATTATTCTGTGTAAAAAAATTTGTGACCATATTACAGACTATTGTCATAAGGGCTACAATTAGAATTAAGTGCACAATTTAATCATTAGAAGGTTTTAACTGTTTGAAGTTTTCTAATGAACATTTCTTTCACTGAAACTTATACTGAACAGATATAATCCTTGTCCTAACATCAAAGCAATTATTTGAGAAGACCAAACCCATCACTACAACTATTGGATACTTAAAACACTTAATTACATCTTTATTCTCACCATATAACAATTTTTTTTCTCTTATGAGGGGTCATGAAAGGAGTGAATCATAAAATAATTCGTTTGTTCAAGGTGTTATTAACTTTAGAAATTGCTAGTCTTCTGGGCTGGCCCACTTACCAAAGCTATTTTCAGAACAATTATGACAATGATGACTAAATACTCAAGTACATGAAAGATGTTTGGTAGACAAGGAAAAGGGAAGTTGTTAACAAGTCTGTAAAGAGAACTTGAATAAATCCAAGAATAACAGGGTATAAAAGTGGCCACTAAGAGGAATGGGACCAGTGACAGGAAGAAAAAAGTTTTTATAGAAAGAAGTGAGGTACTACCATGGAAAAGGGGGAAAAGTTCTGAAACAATGCTTAAGGGGGCTGAAAAAGTTTAAGAGGAGAAATTTGGAAAACACAGTTAAGTGCCTGTTTAAAACTTTCAACTTGTGCAAATTATGCTTTCAAGTGTTCCAGGTTTATTTTAGTAATTGAATTCTTCAAAACTATTAACTAGAGTTATATTTTTTGACTGCCAATTTCAAAAGATTTATTATGAAAACATGATGCAAATGTCTACTTTCAAGGGCTAGGATCAGACATGAAGTTTATGGGTAACACTCATCAGTCATGTCAGGAAATATTAAGTTCTTCATGTAGGTCACCCACTGACAAATTGAATACTATTTCTTTCTTTAAAAAATCTCAATGTTGGAACACTACCCTCAGCATTCTTTGGCTCAACAGTTCAGATTGAATGTTGAAAACATGAGGGAGAAAAACAGCAGGTTTTGAAGGAAAAGTACATGAGGACTTTTGCATTGAGTTCTTGAAGTTACATGAAATGGAATGGGCATTAAGTAAGATATTGGTGAGATCCTGGCTTCATTGCTTCTGCCCTAAGATCATGCATCCAGTTTCTTTCTCTGTAAACTGAGAATCATACTGCCTCTGATGGTTGTAAGGATGAAATCATATACTGTGCATAAGGTGCTTATCAATGCTTGGCACATAGTAGATGATCAAGAAATGTTAATTTCTTTTTTCTTTATAACTAAATATACCGAATAATATTTAGTAAAACAATCAGCAAAGCCTTCAAAGTTCTTTCCCAGGGTTTTTTGGTTTCACTTGTTGTGCAGACTTGCATTGGCAAAAAAAGTCACAAGTTGTTTTCTAATGACACTCACATAAAATCCTTAACGCCCAAAGAATCTATTACATAATAATTATAACAAGTAGATTTTGTGCCTAGTGATACATATTTTTAAATTTAGTAATTACAAGATAGTGAAACTCACATGTTCCATTTTGACTTGAAGTTGCAAATTTCTTAGTCTGGAGCCAAGATGGAACTTTTTAAAGAATAAGGGACTAAGAAGAATATAGGCTACAAAAAGAACACTTCTATTTTTAGGATCAATATCAACTAAATATGAAATGTTGGTGGTTTCTAAAGAGATTTTTGTACCAAGATTTGAGAAAATATTCTTGCTTCTATTAACATCTGCAAAGATGTATAAATGAACACAGATGATATATATATATATTTTTTTTTTGAGACAGAGTCTCACTGTGTTGCCCAGACTAGAGTGCCGTGGCGTCAGCCTAGCTCACAGCAACCTCAAACTCCTGGGCTCAAGTGATTCTTCTGCCTCAGCCTCCCGAGTAGCTGAGACTACAGACATATGCCACCATGCCCAGCAAATTTTTCTATATATTTTTAGTTGGCCAATTAATTTATTTCTATTTTTAGTAGAGAGGGGGTCTCGCTCTTGCTCAGGCTGGTTTCGAACTCCTGACCTTGAGCGATCTGCCTGCCTCGGCCTCCCAGAGTGCTAGGATTACAAGTGTGAGCCACCGCGCCCGGCCCACAGATGATAATTTTTAAGGATTCTACCCAAGATTCATTACCCCTTCCAATGTTAGTACTGTCCAAAATCCAGAAACATAAGCATGATCTAACTGGTAAAATGTCACTACTGAGATTTAGTGTCTATATTAGGAATCCTCAACAATGATCTAATAATACTCACATAATCTCACATTAATTAACTGTGCTTGTAGATATATCCACTCAGTGGTTTACTGATGAATTTAGCAAAACGGAAAAAAAAAAGGGACTGGCACATTGGTAAAGTGCAAGCTCAGTCCTTTAAAAAAACATCTGGCAATATTTAAAGTAAAGTATAATGTAAATTTTTAAGAAAATGTTTAAAATGTTGAGTACTAATTATATGTAAGAAATAGTACGTAATTGTACCTATTAAATATATAGCTTTGTCATTTGAAATCTTGCTTAACATTTTCCTTATTAAGCTACTAAATGTATTTTGTGTCCTTATTTTTTCTAAGTAGATCCTTTTAAAAATTAGGCTCATCAATACTGTTCTTTGCTTTTTTGTGAATTTATATTATTATATATTTATATACATGTAACATTATTCTATTTAGTTATTCAGTCATCCACTCAATGTGGACGTGTCTCACAATCTGGGGAAGTTTGGAGCTGCCTGTGTCCCTGACGCATATATTCTACATACGGCTGCTGGAGAAGCACCTAGAAGTGCATTTCTTTGTTTTGAGAAGTCGTCTAAACTCATCTTCAGCACAGTTACCGCCTTCCTCTTATACTCCTCTCTCTCTTCCTATCTCAGAGGAAGAAGTATAGAAGCAAGACAGGAGCTTCCAAATGTTGCTCCAATCCCCCAAATGAAGATGTAAAGCAAAGAGGACATGTGTGGGGAGGAGCCCCACAGTTACAGCCATTGGCCTGTGCAGGGAGTTTCTGAAGGCAAGAGAATGGAGAGGGCTATTTCATACCTGCGATTTTAAGTTACTTGCACCCATTCTCCTCCACTCCTGCTCTTCATTTCCTCATTTATGCCTCTGACATGCCTGCTCACTTGCCTGAGAATTTAGCTGCAGTAACTATTTCTTCCACATACTGGCTTGTTTAGCCATCAACTTCTCTGGACTGACAAGGAGAGGCGGACTCAGAGTCTACAAGAGCAAATCCAACTTTGTGAATCTATGGTGCTCACTAAAACTTTGTATTAAATTTTATGAATGGCAAAATGCTTCATTAAACTTAGCTATTACCATGATTTTTTGTTAGATTCAATGAGCATCTTTTCTTTCTATGTCACTAAATAGTTTTGCTGCCTATCATATTATACCTACTGTTCTTTAATGCTTAAAATGGCCTCTAAAATGGATTCAATTTGTACACGAATGAAGGGAAGAAATGATTCACTTGAGAGCCTTAGACAAAAATAAGATGTGCTACTGACTTATGGCCTGGTGGGAGGAACTGATGCACTTCCAGCCCATTATAACTACTGTGGCAGGGGCACAAAGTAGTGCCATGGGAACCCAAGGAAAACCAGGTTTATTGGAAAGGATGTCATTTAAGCTGGGTCTTGACAGCTGCATAGGAAATAAAGTAGATGATAGGTGAAGGTATGGAAAGTCAGAGGCCTGATCTGAGAGTGCAAATATGCTAACATGGATGGAACACAGAGGTGGACAAATCAAAACGTGATTGAAGAAGTAGGGCTCGCACAGTGCCTGCCATGTAACAGATCTCAGTCAATGTTGAAAAAAAAAGGATGGATTATATTACTCTTCTGCTTGAAATCTTCTTGTCACATGTGGAATAAAACCCCAGAAATGTACCTTGATTCATGAGGGCCTACATTTTCTGCCTTTTACCCTTCTCACATTATGTCTTACCACTCTTTACCCTGGCTAGTTCTGCTCCAGCCCATTGTCTCCTTCCACTTCCTCAAGCATGCTATATCCACTTCTGCCTCGGAATTTGCATTTTCTGGCCCCCCTGCTAATCCCACTCTCCTTTCAAATGTGCACACATATCTGAGAGTTTCATCTCTCACTTCCCTCAAGTTTCTGGTCAAACATCTCCTCCTCAGAGATGCCAATCTATCTAGAATAGCCACCTTCTGCTATAGACTGAATGTTTGTCCCCCCTGCTCCAATTCCTATGTTGAAATCCTAACCCCCAAGGTGACAGTATTAGGAGGTAGGGCCTTTGGCAGGTGATTAGGTCATGAGGGCAGAGCCCTCATGAGAGGGATAGTGCCCTTATAACAGAGAATCTGGAGAGCTCCCCGTCTATGGTCATCTCTGAACCAGAAAGCAGGCTCTCACCAGACATTGAACCTGCCAGTGCCTTGAATTTTGGACTTCCCAGCCTCCAGAACCATGAGAAATAAATTTCTCTTGTTTATAAGCCACCCAGTTGCTTTGGGAATTTGTTATAACAGCCTGAACTGACTAAGACCTTCCCATACCCAATTACTATCTGCTTCCTCTACTTTGATTTTTAAATAGCAATTGTCATTGTACAATACTGAATCCTTCATTAATTTGTTAATGTTCTATCTCCCCCACTAGGTTATACATTAAGTCACCAAAGAAGGTGACTTCATTTTGCTTACCACTGTTATCTCTAGTGCTTCATACAGAGTAGGTCTCAATAAATTATTTGAGGAAGGAAAGGAGAAAGCAAGAGGCCAATTGGTAGAGAGCTTTGAGTACAATGTCCAGTTATTCTGCAGGACACTGGCTCACCAGTCATACCTGTTTACTCATCTCTGAGCTTAAAAATGGACACCTCAAATTCTTACCATCTTTTTTTTCATTGTATAGGAATATGTTAACCACTTAGCATGTACTAAATATACTATTATGCATGGGGCATAAACAAAAGAAGTCAGTACATACTCTGTAAGTCAACCAATATTTGCTGGGTACTTATTATTGCCAGGTGCTGGTCTAGGTGCTGGGAATGTAAAAATGATCAAGACAGATTTACTCTCACAGAGCTTATAGTCAAGTAGGGAGAGTAGCAGTGAAGCATGATGAGCATATTACATAAGGGAGAAGAGTAGGTACTCTTGTCTAGTAAATGAAAGCTTATTAGAGGGAGAAATGTTCAAGCTGATACCTGAGCTGTGAGTTAGCTAAATAAAAGAAGAAAGATGAAGAGTTTCTCAGAACAAGGAAACAGAATGGGCAAAAGGAAGTGTGAAGAAATCAAAGAAGTTGTATATGGCTGAAACCTTAAGTTTTCAGTCCTCCAGGTGCTTACAGTCCAGGTTGGGAGATAAGACATGGTCATTTGAGACACTTAAATAAGAATGCAAGTACCTATAAAAAAGACCAGAGAATATAGTACTGAGGGAAATAGATTGTGAATCCTATAGAGAAAGAGAGAAAAGAGAGGAGAGTATGGGCTGAAGGTGCCTGCAAGTCCTCAAGAAGCAGATGGGATACAAGCAGAATATGGAAAAAGGTAGTTAGAATGTGGCAAGGTAGGCAGAGAGGTAAGGAACCTTCTAATTAGGAGAATTGGTCTTTTGGGGAATCAGATGGGATAGGACTACTAGGAGTGGGAATGGAAGGAGTAGTAAGGTTTGGTAGCAAAGTTACAAAAGGAGACCCTTGAAAAGAAGCCTGAAGAATTAGGCTTTTATCTTGAGGATTATTGGGAGAAAGTGAAAGTAAGATGTCAGAGAATAACTGACCCAATAATAAATATTTAGTGAGTATTATATACCAGGTACTACTATGTGCCAATACAGCAGTCAATAAAACAAAGTCCCTGCACTCATGGAGGCTATATTATAGGAAGAAAACATATTAGATGACAAAGACATGCAAATAAACTGGGCAGGAAGATTAGCACTCTCCAAGAGAAAGGGATGCACGTGAAATACATTTTGAAAGTAGGGAAAAAAAGGACGTGGGCAATGAATGAATATGGTGAATAAAGGCAAGATGAGAGTTTTGGATCTCTGCTTTGCTTATCCTCTCGTCTGTTTATCCTCATTATTGAGAAATTAGTCTCAAGGTAAGACTTCCATGGTACTAAGTATTGACTGAAGCCTGATATTTTCTAGTTTATTAAAAATTTAATATATTTTATAAACAACTTTATAACAATCTAAATTATTTGAAACAAGGATTCTCTCTGTTTCTCTGTGGCCTTGCTTGGGTAGCTTACTCAGATCAGTCATAAACTGTGTAATAAATAATTTGCAATAATAGTTGAAGTAGACCACTATATTATACATAATAGACATTCAATAAGTATCTGTTAAATGAATGAAGTTTTCTAATTATTTAGTTTAAGAAGTTAAAGTAGAATGAGGGTTTTCTGATAATATTAATAATATTTTTTTTTCACTTACTTGAATTCTAATATACTTTCCTAACTGGGTAGAGGGGAAAAAAAAGAGAATGGTGAGTAACTTACTGCAGACAGCAAGAGAATTTCCCATAATCTCCAGTATGTCTTATTTATGCCAGAGGCCACCATCTAGAAAATGTGGGAATGTGAAAGTTATCCATTATGTATATCCCAGGGTAAAAAAATATCTAAGGTCTACTGCTTAAAAATCATTCCCAAATCTCATCACTCTACAAATTAGTTGTTTTCCCTTTCCCATATCCTTTTGTGATTTGCTTACCAATGCATATATATCAGTTATGTGTGTATATTATATTCATTTTTATGTATTAATAATATTAAATTAGAAATTTTAAATAAAACATTAAACGTTATCTACAACAGTTTTATTTCAACTGTATGAGGTGATCTAGCAGGTTAATAACCCAGGCATTTGGCAATGAGTTGAGGCTAACTGCTTTATATACAGTAGCATTTCCTTCTTTCTTTATACTTTTCTAGCACTTCTCCACCCCTGCAAAACCATTCCGCCCTCACCCAACAGCTGTCACAAAGATGACTCATGTTCTTCACACATACACACCTTTTACTCTAACTTACACACTTCCTACTCCATGCAAATTCTATTCATCAAAAATGTTTTATTTTAAAAATAAATATCACATTACAGAAAATTTGCAATATAAAGCAAAAATATTACCTCTAAAGCCAATCACTAATATAAAACATTATATTTTGGTCCATATGTTCTATCTTTTTGTAAAACTAGTTTTTAAATTATAAAAATAATACAGAAGTTTTATTTTCAGTAATGGCAGAACAAGTTTCCCACAGATAACATTTTATATTTAAATATGTTATAATCTCAATATATTATTATTATTGATTTAGCCAATTATTTTAAGAGCTAATATTAAATATGATAAAATCCTTTATATTTACCTATATTTTAAGCATCTCCATAAGTCTTCATTTCTTTGTTTAGTTCCAAATTACTGTCTGTTACCCTATTCCTTCTGCCTGAATAACTTCCTTCAACATTTGTTTGTAGTATATATCTGCTGCTATTGAATTTCCCTGGTTTTGGTCTTAAAAAGCATTTGTAGTTCATTTTAAAAAATATTTTTGCTGTGCATAGAATTCAGAGCCAACAGTTCTCTTTTCTTTAAAGATGTCACCCCATTATTTTTTGGCTTGCATAGTTTCTGAGGAGGAGTCTATTATTCTTATCATCTTTGTTCTGTATATAATATGTCCTTTTTTTCTCCTCTGATTGCTCACAAGGTTTTTTCTTTATCTTTGGTTTTCAGCAGTTTGAGTATGGTGTATCTAGTTTTTTTGTTTTTTAATTCTTCTTGGCATTCTCTGAGGTTTTTGAAATTGTGGTTTGATGTGCTTCATGAATTTTGGAAAACTCTCAACAGCAACATCTTTTCAAATATTTTTATCTGTCCCATTTTATCTCTCTTCTTCTGGGATTCAAATTACATATTTGTTAGACCACATGATATTGTTCCACAGTCCTTGAATGTTATTTCTGTTTTATTTTCTTCATTTATTTTTTTTCCTTTGATTACTTCTATTGACCTATCTTCAACTTTACTCTTTTCTTGGTTGTCTCAAATCTATGAATGTGTCTGTAGAAGTCATTTTTTAAAATATCTGTTACCATGTTTTTCAATTCTACCATTTCCATTGGACTCTTACAGCTTCTTTCTCTCTGTTGATTTTCCTCATCTGTTCATGCATATTCCCCACCCTTTCCACTGAAGGCTAACATATTAATGATGATTATTTTAATTTTCCTATTTGATAGTTCCAACATCCATGTCATCTCTAGATCTGGTTCTGTTGATTGTTTTGTATCTTGAAAATGGCTTTAAAATTTTTTTCTTGCTTTTTTGTAACTTATACTTTGTAATTGCTTGCTGCACATAGTACATAAAACAGTAACAAGTGAGATAAATAGTAATAAATACTATTTATTTATGGAAATGACACCTCTTCTGTTGACCTGTGGAGGGTTGAGTTGATACAGTCAGGAATTGAGCTGAGTTTATCTTGTGTGGTTTCTATGTTTATGTTCCATGGGCCATTAGTTTTAAATTCCAGTAGACTTTCCTTGTGCTTAGGGTAGGATTTGGCTCCTAGAGGCTTTTTTCTCAATGTCCTGCTTCTCTCTTAACTTTAAGCCTTCTTTATGAGTTTGTGCCCCAGAATTCTCCAGGCTTTTGCCCCTTCCTCAACAGTAGATTCTTGTTGTTGTTACTTGGTGCTTGTAATTTGGCACTTGCTGGTGTGTGTGTGTGGGGGGGAGAGCAGAAGAACTTTCTGTGGTCCTGCTGTAGTCTCAGACTTAGCCAGACCCTATTATCTCTAGGTTCCAGGGGTAGAGTTTTCTCAGTGATTCTGTCTCTCACCCAGAGGTAGGATATCTCTAATGGAATTGGCCCAGGATGGTTACTTTTCTTTTTTTTTTTAATTTCAAAATATTAAGAAGGTACAAATGTTTTTGTTACATGGATAGCTTTTGTAATGCTTGAGTCAGGGCTGGAAGTGTGCCCACTACCCAAATAATGTTCATTGCATCCATTAAGTAGGGTTTTGCCTCCCCCTCTCCCTTGCTTGATTTCCAATGACTTTTATTAATACTCCCCTCTTTGCACATGTGTGCCCTTGTTTAGTTTCAATTTATTAGAGAATACATGTGGTGTTTGTTTTTCTATTCTTGAGATACTTCACTTAGGATAATGGTCTCTAATTCCATCCAAATAGGTACAAAGGGCACTAATTAATTTTTTTTATGGCTCAGTAGTACTCCATGGTATACATATACCACATTTTGATAATACACTCATGAATTGATGGGCACTGGGTTGATTCCACATCTTTGCAATTGTGGATTGTGCTGCAATAAACATTCAAGTGCAGGTGTCTGTTTGATAAAATGACTTCTTAAGCAAAAAGAACAAATCTGGAGGTATCACATTACCAGACTTCAAATTATACCACAAGGCTATAGTAACCAAAACAGCATAGTATTGACACAAAAATAGAGGCTTAGACCAGTGGAATGGAACAGAGAACCCAGACATAAAACCATCTACCAATATCCATCTGATCTTTGACTAAGCAGACAACAATGTACACTGGGGAAAAGAAACCCTATTCAATAAATGGTGCTGGGAAAATTGGATAGCCACATGCAAAAGTATGAAACAGGACCCTGTCTCTCACCACTCACAAAAATTAATTCTAGATGGATAAAATACTTAAATATAAGACGTGAAACCATAAGAATTCTAGAAGAAAATGTGGGAAAAACTCTTCTAGATATTGGCCTAGGCAAAGAATTTATGACTAAGACCCCAAAGGCAAATATAGCAACAACAAAAATAAATGAATGGGACTTCATTAAACTAAAAAGTTTCTCCACAGCAAAGGAAATAATCAACAGAGTACATAGACAACCTACAGAATGGAAGAAAATATTTGTAAGCTATACATCTGATAAAGGGCTAATCTACAAAGAACTCAAACAAATCAGCAAGAAAAAAACAAACAATCTCACTAAAAAGGGGCAAAAGACATGAACAAAAATTCTTCAAAAGAAGATAAACAGTCTTTCTCATCTGTATCCAGTGAGATCTGTGGAAAAGAGCCAGCAAATGGGTGCAAACTACCCTTGGATCTGGGACTCCCAAGAGTTCTATGTTCTCATGCTAGAACAAACTCAGTCTTTAGCAATTTGTCAAACATTTTAGCTGGATTCTTCTTACCTGCTTGTATGGTGGGCTTGCCTTCTTTCTGTGCTCTGCCACCTGTTACCTCAGTTTTCTGGTGGGTTCAAGACAAGTTATAATTTTGTACATTATTTTTTTCTTGTTGTTAGTTTAGGAACAACATTCTTTCCAGTTTCTATATCTGAAACAGAAGATAGAAGCCTTCCTAAGGATTTGAAACATCACATTTATCATATTCTAAACTTGTATGTAACTTGAATCCATTTCTGGACTTTCTATTCTATTCTATTAATCTGTCAATCTTTGCAGGGTATCAGTTACATGAATTATAGCCTTATTATAAATGATGATGAGGAAAAATTCATACATTCTCATTATTGTCAGTTTTCAAAATTTTCTTATTCTTGCTAAGTTTATTTTTCTATATAAACTATAGAATAACTTTCACTTTAGAGAATGAATTGAACTTAAAATAGCCCATGCTTAAGACAGCACTCTACAGCTCTAGCTCTAAAAAGATTGCCCATTTATAATTCTTTTAACAATTTAATATTTTTATTTTATCAAATCCATACTTATTCACTATAGCAAAATTAGAAAACATAGGTGAGTAAAAAGAGTACAGTTAACTGAAAGTCCACCATCCAACTATACCACTGTTACCTTTGGTCTATATCTTTATTGTTACAGAACTTTTACTACATGAGCAGACATATATTACATGCATTTTTACATAAACAGTTTCACACTGGATTAGAATCTGCATTCAAACTTAAAATTTGTCAACAATAGTTACAAATAGATACTCTCCTAGAACAGTGATTTTCAAATGTGCTGCCTGGAACCCTAAGGATTTTGAGAAAACTTTTCACTGGCTCACTTTCTGGATGAGGTTGGAGAATGGAAGAGCTTGCCAGACTGAGCATGGCTCTAGCTCACTATTCTTTCTTCTAGCAGAACTTTTTTTTTTTTTTGAGACAGAATCTTGCTCTGTCACCCTGGCTCCTGTGTAGTGGAATTATCATAGCTCACTGTAGCCTCAAACTCCTGGGCTCAAGCAATCCTCCTGCCTCAGCCTCCCACGTAGTTGGGACTACAGGCGCATACCACCATACTTGGCTAGTTTTGTTTTTTTTTTTCTATTTTTAGTAGAGTTAGGGGTCTAGCTTTTGCTCAGGCTGCTCTCAAACTCCTGACCTCAAATGATCCTCCTCCCTCAGCCTCCCAGAGTGCTAAGAGGCTCAGGTGTGAGCCAAGAGCATAACATTTGTCTCTTTTACTTATTGGGATTCTGTATAGGTTTTAATTTAAAGAAAGAGCTCTGAAGCTTAAAATAAGTTTGAAAATTACCATTTTCCAACATTAATTTATTAAGAACTACTTCAGACATACAAAAGAGAGAGTATAATATAAAACCTGAGCATCTACCACTCACCTCAAGAAGTGTGTATAATTGAAGTTTGCTGGATACCTCTTTTTCATTTCTCAGAAATAATCACTATCTTGAATTTGTTTATCATTGTCCTGCATGCTTTTTTATATTTTTGCTATATATGTATGTGTAAATAAAATATATTATTCTGTGGTTCTCTATAATTATTGTAGCATGCTGTAAGGTTCCTTCTGCAATTACTTTTTTCATTCCAAAGTATTTTTATTATAAAAATCTATGTTGATATTAATATATGTAGCTACAATTCATTCATTTTTATTACTATGGAAGATACAACAATTAATTTTTCCATTCCACTGTTGATGCACATTCTAGTTGTTTTATCTTTTTTTGTTACAAATAATGTTGCAGTGAATATTTCAGATGATCTGTCTATATAAATATGTTTGGCATGTCTTAAATGAAATACAGGTATGTGGGGCCTGGGACAACCGGAGCCTTTGGGCTGGTTACTTCTACCCATAAGCAGATTCGTCCATTTACCTAGGTGTGCCCCATTATATAATGCCATTATTATAATTTTCTAGGTATGTCATAATGTGAAAGAGGTTGACAGTATACCCAGAAAAAGGATTGTCTGGTTGTGGGTTACAGTTTTTGACTCTACTAGAAAATTTTCAGATTCCTTTCCAAAGAAGTTGGAGTAATTTATATGCCCACTAAGAATACATGTAAGTTCCAGTTGCTACACAGTCTCACTGAGAGTTATATTTTTTTTTTCATTTTTGCCAATCTGAAATATCTGACTGTAGTCTTAATTTGCATTTCATTAATAATGAACTTACAAAGGAGATTGTATAAACCTTTGCAATATTTATTGGCCATTCAGTTTCCCTTTTCTGTTAATATTTTTCAATATAGTCATAGTTCATATTTGAGGACTAACCCTGGAACCAAGCAGTTATATGTCTTGCAAAATCTTTTCCCATTATGACTTGTTTCATTTTCTATATATTTTTAATGCAGAAAAGTTTTAAGTTTGAATGTAATAAAATATGTCAGTATTTTCCTTTATGATTTTATCTTTGTGTTTTATTTAGAAATTTTTATCTTACCATTAGAGCACAAAGTCTCCCACATTTTATTTAAAATATTGAGGTTTTGCCTTTCATATTTAGGGTTATAATTTGCTTAGAATTTATTTCTGTGTGTGGAGTGAGGTGGGAATCCAATTTTATTGTTATTTTATTTAGATAAACAACTTGTCCCAACCATTCTTTCTCTAATGATTTATGATGCTACATTTGCCACTTATTAAGTTCCCATAAAAGTCTGGGTCTATTTTGGGGTTCTATGTTTTGTATCATTTGTTTATTTTTCTATTCTTGAGTGAATTCAACATTGTTTTAAATATCGTGGTTTTATAATGTCTTGATAGTTATTAGGGTAAAATTTCACTTTGTCCTTAGCCTTTATTTTTATTTTATATTATTTCATTTTATTTATTTTTATCCTTAGTCTTTAAAATTGTCTTGGCTATTCTTGGCACTTAGCTCACTCATAAAACTCAAATTCTTAATCTCTGAGCAATAATGTCCCTAAATCATCTAATTTTCTTTTTTCTTGTTGTTACTATATAGAAATGCAATTGGTTTTTTAAGCTGACCTTGTATCCTGAGACTTTGCTAGATTCTTAGTTCTAGTAGTTTCTTTGTAGATTCCTTAGGATTTTTATGCAAATAATGTCAGATAGTTATACTTTTTCCTTCCAAATATGTATGTATATTGTTTGCTTTTCTTAATACACAAGCTAGGACTGCCAATATAATGTTGAATGGAAAGGGTAAGGTGGGGGACAAACAGGGGATATTCATTACTTGTTCCTGACCTTAGGAAGAAAGCATTTAATATTTCACCATTATGTTATCTGTAGGCTTTTATTGGATGACCTTTATGAGACTGAGGAAGTTTCCTTATATTCCTATTTTGCTGAGAGTTTTTTTTTTTTTTATTTTTTTTATTTTTTATTTCAGCATATTATGGGGGTACAAATATTATAGTTATGTATATTGCCCACGCCCCCTCCCCCTCGAGGCAGAGCCTCAAGCATGACCATACCCCATACGTTGCACATCTTAACATTTGAATATCCATATAATTCATCATATTAACATAGTAAAGGAAGAAAACTATATGAGCATT
>VBSM01003169.1:3005856-3033026 GCA_008086735.1 Cheirogaleus medius
AATGCTCATATAGTTTTCTTCCTTTACTATGTTAATATGATGAATTATATGGATTTTCAAATGTTAAACCAGCCTCTCAATACTAGTATAAACCATATTTGATTATGATGATTTATCCTTTTTGTATATTGGTTGACTTGTTAATAGCATTAAGGACTTTTGCATTCATGTTCATGAGGGATACTGTTTAAATGTTCTGGTAATATTTCCATTAGATTTTAGTATCGGGATTATGCTGACCTCACAAAATGAATTGGAAAGTGCTCCCTCCTTCATTTTCCGAAGAGTTTGTGTGTAAAATTTGTTTTATTTCTTCCTTAATTTTTGGTAGAATTCACCATGGAAACCATCTGGGTCTTTAGTTTTCTGTGAATTGCTGCTGTTTTAAAGTCTGTTTCCGATAAAACAGTTGTATAGTGGGTCAACTTGGACAAGCTGAAACTACATTTCAAAGAATACCCTTTTCTGTTTAGCTCTGGTTTAGAGTTAGTCAAAAGAGAAATATGCGTGAGATTTGGAAGGTTGAACTGAAAAGCAACTAATATACTCTAATGGTTTTTGTAGTTAAAGGTGGTGAGATACAAATGCAGATGTGTTGGTGGATTCCAATCTGTCCTTGTTCTTTCCTGCTCCATGTTCAGTTTTTATTCCAGATTACAGAACCTGGTGACTAACAATGACCCCAGGCTCCTCAGTAGATGAAGAGGCAATTTATCTTCCATACAACTCATCCAGCTTTCTTTTTCAGGCCCACTTCAGCAGCTGGATGTGCCTGGCTTCTCAGGTTAGCTGACAAGCTCCTATTTAGCCAACCATACCAGTGCTTCAGAGAGGCTGGTTAATGACTTTTCTCTGACCCACCAACTCGACCTTGCAGATCCTTACATCTTATTTCTCTTACAGTTATGTCTAGAGTTACTGCTACAATAAATTCCTTAATTCGTAGTACTCATATTTGTTCCTGATTGAACTTTGTTAAAGATAAATCAAAAATTGGAATTTCCTCCAAGGTGGGAGAATCACTTGAGGTCAGGACTTTGAGATCAGCCTGAACAAGAGTGAGACCCTGTCTCTACGAAAAATAGAAATATTAGCTGAGCCCTAGCTGCTTAGGGGGCTGAAGCAGGAGGATCACTTGCGGCCAGGAACTTGGGGTTACCATGAGCTAGGCTGATGCCAAGGCACTGTAGCCCTGGCAATAGAGCAAGACTCTGTCTCAAAAAAAAAAAAAAAAAAAAAAAAAAAAAGAGAGGTTGCAGTGAGCTGCTATGATGATGCCACTGTACTCCAGCATAGGTGACAGAGTGAGACCCTATCTCAAAAAAAAAAAAAAAAAAGAAAAAAGAAAAAATTGGAATTTCTTATGGGTCTGTTTCTATTGTCCTTTTTTCCTGTTTTCATGGTCATTCAGTTTTATTTCCTTGTATGCCTTGTAATTTTTTGATTGAATGCTAGACATTGTGCATAAAAATTACAATAACAATTTGAGGATGTGAGTGATGTTATTTTCTTCTAAAAAATGGTGTACTTTAACTTCTGGCAGGGAATTAGGGTAAGAAAAATCATCTTAATCTTGTTCAGGACTGAGCTAAATTCAGACTTTGTGATGGCTTATTTATTTTGAATTTATGCTTTTCTTTTGGGGTGTAGCCCTTCAAGGATCCCAACTAAGTCTGGGATGTTTAATTCAGTTCTTCCCCTTTGGCAGGCCATGAACTCCTATGTTTCCATTTCTCTGCCCTGTGAGAGTGATAACATAGCTGCTCAGTTTATCAGTCTCTAGTTACAAATTGGGAAATGTCTTTGGGGAACAATGGTACTGAATGTTGGGTTCACTTTTTTATGCATTTCTTCTCTATAAGATCTTGGTCTTGCTGCCAAATCTTCTTGAACAAAAATTATCTATACCAAATCCAGTTCTTTCCCACTCATTCTCACCTAAACAGATTTCACCTCCACCATTGTACTGAAACTGCTCTTGTCAAGATCAGCATTGCTATATCCAATTGTCAGTTCGCAGTCCTTATCTGGTTGTAGCAGCAATCATTGCTTCCTGGAACCATTTTCTTCTTTCTACTTTCAAAATAGATTTAGAATCCTACCACTGTTTTTCACACCTTCATTATTATCTCTCTGGGCTCAGACACTATCATATTCCACAGGGATTACAGTAACAGTCAACTAAATGGTCTAAGGGAGATCCTTTAAAAACTTCAATCGGACTATGTAATTCTCTGAAATCCTTCAAATGGCCCCAGTCTCAGATTAAAAACTTCAAGTACTTATGATGGTATAAAAGACCATACATAATCTTGCCTTCCAATATCTCTCTGGCCTCATCTCCCATACTCTTGTTCTTGTTCACTTCGCTCCAGCTACATTGGCCCCCTTGCTATTCCTTAGGAATGTGAATGCCTCCTAGCCCTTGGACTTTCTGTTCCAAATGGACATACTTGAAATACTTGGAATCCAGAAACCTTGATGTATCACACTATCATTTCCTTTAGTCACATTGGTGATGTTTTTCTTGATTAACCTATTTAAAATCAAAACCCTCCTCCCTGATATGCTCTTCCCCAATATTCCTTATGCTTTTTTTATCTCTGCTTTTTCTCCAAGCATTTATAATTTTGACTATATTTATGTTTTTCTGTCTCCATCCAATAGCATATAAGCTTCATTCTGGTGGAGTTTTTGTCAGTTTTGTTCACTGCTTTATCCCTGACACCTAGAATAGTACCTGACACATAGTAGCACTCAATATTTGGATAACTCCAGCCAACTTTCAGTGGGTTCTAGTGAAATTTACAAGTCCATTCTGAAAAAGTGACGACCATACCTCAAGGTTTAAATTTCAGTGATTAGATTCCTCTTAGATTATATTCCTGTCAATTTTTCCTTGCTTTTTGTCCTTATTCTGGTTATAGCCCTCTTCTTTTTTTAGGGGGGGGTGGACTATTCCTCCTTTACTCTGTTTTTTCTTTTGATAATTCTGCTTAACTATGAAACTTTATTTCAGCCTTGCTCAGAGTGGTAAATAGGGACCCAGGACTGTCCAATCAGTACTCCATCTCCATGGAAAAAGAGATAGTTCAAGGGATTAAAATGGCTCGTTTCCTGGTATTTTATATATTGGGTGCTGGGGTAAGAGAAATCATTTCTTTCCTCTGGGCTTGTTAGAGCCATCCATAGCCATAAGTTTTCTCCATTTTAGTAGGAGAGATGAGGCCAATGCAAAGAGAGAAGAGACAAGAGATGACATGCAGTGGATTCAGTCTTGCCTAGGGACAGCTATGCTTCTGAACTTCCTGGTAAGTTGAGCCAATATATTTCATCCATCCTCCCACCCCTAACCTCCTAGGCAATTTGAGTTTCTTCACTTGTAACTTGATAAGCACTGAATAATATACTCCCCATTTTTATCTTATCTTCCCTCAAGACAAAAACCTCTTGTTAGGTTCCTTTGTAGGAATCGACTAGAGGAGATGCTCTTTTCCATTGCGGTGAATCTGCTTCACTTTAAATTAATTCATCTGATCACAAACTTCTGCAGTCCAGTTTCAGAGATTAAGATCTTCCCTAGTATTTTTCAGATCGATGGAGTGGAATCAGCAGTGCATTCCCAACACAGCTAGAGATTTCTTACTCCCCACTGGTAATTCTTTTCACTCCTCTTTAAAAGCCTTGATAATTCCCCACCCCCAACCCTTAGTTACACTTCAGCCCAAGTGATCTAGATTTGAAACATAGAGGCCAGTAGTTCCCAAACTTTAGCTTGCCTCATAATTCCTTGGAGGGTTTGTTGAAAAGACTACTGGGCTCCATCTTCAGTAGGTTTGGGGTGTGACCTGATAATTTGCATTTCTAACAAATTTCCAGGTGATGCTGATACTGTTGATCTCAGGATGACACTTTGAGAACTACTGATATATATATATATATATATATATTCATATATTAACAGAAACTGGTTAAGTACATCTTCCCTTAATCCAAGGAAGATGACCTTATAGTAACTGGCAGTCCTGGTTTATCTGGCCACATAAACTATGCACCAAATGGATGCATATTTTAGATGCACTAGAGCAGGGGTCCTCAAACTTTTTAAACAGGGGGCCAGTTCACTGTCCCTCAGACCGTTGGAGGGCCGGACTATAGTTTAAAAAAAACTATGAACAAATTCCTATGCACACGGCACGTATCTTATTTTGAAGTAAAAAAACAAACGGGCAAAAACACCCGCATGTGGCCCGCGGGCTGTAGTTTGAGGACGCCTGCACTAGAGTCTCTTTATCATGCTGTGCTATGGTCATGATGCACTTTATAGAAGGCAGGAAGCTTGGGCCTTAAAGTGAGAAGGCAGTTGTATTGGCTTTCCTAAGAATTAATTGAAGCTTGTAGGAGACCTAGACTTTAGGACATTTGCCTCCCCATACCTGGAGTTTCAGGCCTTTTCTCTTTTGAGTAAGCAGAGATGTAATGGATTGTCTTTTCCTGATTAAATGTGTGGGACTGTTGCCCAGCTACTTGTCTCATATGAAAAAAAACGTTTTACAATTTGATTTCCTGGTAAACTGGATTAGATTGTTCTGTAGTTGTACTTTCCCCCTGCTAGGGAATATGTGGTGTGGCAACACACATCATCGTTTATTTTTAAACTATCATTGGTGTTATCCAAGGCTTGATATCTACATAATCTCCTTTTAACTATTAACATAAGATATGTACATTTAGGCTCTCACAAGTGATTTTACTTTTGAACTATTTTCATTCAGAAAAGAGACAACTGATATTGTCTCAAAATATGGTTCCTGGACCAACAGTATCAGCATCACCTGAGAACTTGATGGAAATGCAAATTCATGGATGCCACCCCAGACCCTAAACGCTGAATGAGAAAACAGGAGGAGGGCCCAAATTGTGTCTCAACAAGCTGTCCAGGTGATACAAGTTTGAGAACCACTGTTGTAGAGGAGTGATTAAACAACCCAGCACAAGAAAGGTGGTAAATATCGCACACTTGGATGACAGTACTATGATCCCTGTTGGAACTACATCATGACATTTATAGAAGCACATAAATATTCTACCTTTTGCTTTTGAGGGCAGAAATAAGAAATGATCCAAACAGAAATGCTACATGAAATGCAGAGACAAATGAGGACAATGTACATTAGATGTACAGACTAACACTAAAACCAACGAGAAAAATTCTGAGAACTGATATAAAGTGTTTATTTTTGCCCAATGAACCAATGTGTTGCTTTTATATAATAAGGACAATTATAATAATCCATTTTTCCATTTTTGACTGGTTGTTTGGAACCTTCAAAAGTGGTTTACATTTAATTAAGTTTCGCCTAGGTGACTTGGCCTAGACTTTCTAGTATAATTATCTTCCTCAATTCAGTTTATAGTACAATTTATCTTTTGTTAAAAAATTACAGTTACATAGTATTTGTGGCTTTTATTATAAAGAGTTACAAATTCTTCATGGGAAAAGGATATAGATAAGGCTTTGAGGAAGCCAGTCTAGCACACAATATGTGATTAATAAATATCTAAATGAAGTCCCTAATCTTGCTCTCCTGTTGCCTCTCTGACCTGCTCTACTACTCTACTCGCTAACTCCACTGTAACCACATTCACCTGTTTCTCAAACACCTCAGAACATCTGCACCTCAAGGCCTTTGCTTTTGTTTCCTCTGCTTGGAAATGCTTGTCTCCCAGATATCCTCAGCATTTTTGCCCAACGTTTCTTGCAGTTTTAGCTCAAATGTTATTTTCTCAGTGAGGTTTTCTATTATTAGCCCTCCCTTACTCCTGAAATCTCTTATCTTGCTCTATTACCTTGTAAAATAATATATAATTGTTTATTTTCAGTCTTTCTGCCATTTGAATGTAACCTCCACACGGCAGGACTTTTTTTTGTGTGTGTGTGCCTGTTTTGCTTTTGAATGTATCCCCACCTCATAGGATGGTGTTTGGTATTTCAGTGCTAATAAGAATTTGTTGAATGACTGAGACAAAGTAAGCAAGAATCAGAATGTCTATATTTAATAACCTTTAAAAACTTCTTTAAAAACCTTAACAAGTCAGCCAAAACTTCTTCCTCCACAAAACTTACCACAATTTAATTAGATTTACTCTTTCCTCTTTAAAACATTTGAGTAAACACCTATGTGTCAGGCACTTTGCTACATGCTGAGAACAAAGATGAATAAGGCCCTGACCTTTCCAAGAGCTCCTAGTAAAATAAACTTTTTAAAAAATTTAAAACTAGAAATACAAGGTATGTGTAGGGCTTGGTATACAGAAAATACTAAAGTTTAGCTCCTTTCCCCTCTGGTGTTCCTGCTACTGGTATGAGTAAGGCAAATACTAGACATTAGAGGTGCAGTATAGCATGAAGAAAGAATGAGATAGGCAGGACTTCAGTTTCAGACAAAAGAATAGATCACGGATTATAACACTCTTATGCAGAAGACCGTTATTTAACAAGGTTAGTCTGTCCTGATGGCTGACAAATGGCTCAGATGACCTGAGAATATTTTGAGAACCATTATGTAAACTTCCAAAGCATCCAAAATTAGCGATATCCTGACATTCCAACAACTATTAATTATAATTAAAATAAGAAATACAGTAATTAACAGTTAAGTATTAATTAAAACATTTTCTAGCCCACACTTACCATCTGCCTCTCCTATGGCAAATACATTTTGTATATGACACCTATAATGCCCTGCCACTTTTCCCTATTTTTCCCTCTCTGGTAACAACTGGGGTTCATAAATAGATTGGATTCACGAGCAGATCAGTGTCCCTGGAGTCCTTTATGACAGATGTGGCAGCATGGTTACAGAGGCGTACTTTCTTCTTTTGAATGGTACAAGGGGTCCTCTGAAGTCTACCTCTTATACCTTTCTCTCTTACTGTCTTGGTGTAAAAAATTAGGTGTTTATGGTAACTGAGTCAATTATTCCAAAATTTTGCTCTGATATATTCTAGAGAAGAAACAATGTTATTTTTTTTTCAGTACTACAAGATGCTTTGGAAGTATATGATTGATATTTATCAAATTAAGCTGGGATTTATCATATATCTAGATGTGACTGAATCCACAGGCCTACTGTGTCAAAGGTTTACAAATCAGTACCCAGTAGGTTTTGCAAAGGTGTTTTATAGATCTCATAAAATTCTGACTCAACTTTTGTTTGCTAAAATGCTTTAATTTTTAGAAATTGTAAAAATAGTATTTAGATATAGGCAAAATTTGTAAACTACTGAAGAACACTAATGCATTGACTTGTATTGCAAGCTTATCTTTTGTGTGGAGCTTCTTTTGCCCTGTACTTGTATTTGAGCTTTTCATTGTTGAGGCAGGTAGCTGCACACTTCAGGCCAGCCCATATTCATTTACATAAACTAGTATGCTACTAGAACATGTAGACAGTAGACGTATTATAAAAGTGTGGGTTAGTGCATCTAATTAACAATGCTCTGGTCACAACCTAAGAATTGCACAGTAACTAATGAGGGAGTGAAGGTGCTGTTATGATACTGCCTTACAGAGGTCTTTTTAAAAGGGGGGGAGATCATTATCTATGAGTTTATATAAACACAATTTTCACCTGCTTTATATATTTGATATTACAAACACATTTCACTGGGAGAAAAAAAATCTGCCACTAAAACTGTAGCACTGTCAATGTTGCTTATCTTACCAAGGAATAAAAGATTCTTGGGAATTAAGCACTAATCATTAATTTTTTTAAAATTTATTTTTAAAGAATACAAAAGGAATTTCTGAACATGGCCAGAATTTCCACCAGGGAATCAACTAGCTGCTTCAGCATTAGAGCATTCACCAATCTAAAAAATAAAATAAAACAAAATCCCATTATAGGGCAAAGTGGTATTAGTAATAAGTCCTAAAAAGAGAAGGAATTTAGCAGGTTTGGAAGTGAGAATGTGGAATCAGAGAATGTGGCATAAGAAAAACTTATCAAAGAATGCTATCCTCAAACATAAGCAAATATTCTAAATCTGAACATAGAGACTCTTAAGTAATATATGCAATTTCAGGCAAATAAACTATTAAGCTAGTGGGTACACAGAAAAAGCCCTGGTTAAGAGTTGGGAAAAAAATGGAAACCACCACTAAGTACTGGTAAGAGCTCTGTATTGGACCAGGCCCCAGATACTGAACCAAATAATAATCGGTAAACTTCAGCTTTCTCACCTGCAAAATGGAGATATACTCTATGTACCTAGCCTGTTTTAAAGATCAAATAAGGCCGAGTGTGGTGGCTCATGTATACAATCCCACCACTTTGGGAAGCCAAGGAGGGGAGGATCACTTGCATGAGTTGAAGACCCGCCTGGGCAACATAATGAGACCCCCGTCTCTACAAAAAGTAAAAAGAATTAGCCAGGCGTAGTGGCATGCACCTGTAGTCCCAGCTACTTGGGAGGCTGAGGCAGGAGGATTGCTTGAGCCCAGGAATTTGAAGCTACAGTGAGTTATGACTGGGCCGCTGCACTGCACTCTAGACGGAGACCCTGTTTCAAAAAAGAAAAAAAATATCAAATGAGATACATATTGAAAAAGATCTGTATCAAAATAGACCCATAAGAAAAACTGAGTGTAAGAAAGGGAGAGAAGGTAAATCTTGTCTCTTTTCCATTACCACTCTCCTAGACTGTAAGCACCAGGTACATGCCCTAGTAGCTACCGTGTTTTCCCGAAAATAAGACCTACCCATAAAATAAGCCCTAGCAAGATTTCTAAGCATTTGCGCAATATAAGCTCTACCCCAAAAATAAGACCTAGTGATGGGCGTGGCTACGCAGCGTATCTGCACAACCCATGCATTTCGTCGCGGAGTGCTAAAGACGACGACGAGCAGCCCTTCTCATCTGCCCCATGAGAGCTCTATTGCTCGACATGAGAGATTGGGGCCAAACTTAGTTGCAAGAAATTCAGGATGGAATTTGGGGTTTGGAGAGTTATGATGATGTTCCAGAAGAAGACGACTTAACTATATTTGAATTAATGTAGATTGTTGTACCGTACTTAAAAAAAAATAACACATCCCCTGAAAATAAGCCCTAGGGTGTCTTCTTGAGGAAAAATAAATATAAGACCCTGTCTTATTTTCGCGGAAACACGGTATATATTATTGAGGACAGAATCATTTCTTCAACCTTTTCCTCTTCCTTTTCCTTCACCTTTTTAAAAATGAAATCTAGCTGATTTCTGTGACCCAGACATTTACTGAAATTTAAGCAGTGATATGTTGGGATAGCCTGGCTCAAAACAGCTTCCTTTCAGAAAACTTTTAATATTAATAAAACTTCAAAATTATAGTAATAGGGTAGATTTATGTTACCTTATAGAAATAGAATCGCATACTTTTGACTCCTATATTTTTAAAGTTAGTACATTTTGTAATCTGGTCATTTTGAAGGCAAGAAACAGCAATATGATACTCTCTACATCACTTACCAAAGAGAAAGACCCTGTAGCTTATATAGCATATAACCCCAAAGAACTTTTCCAAAATAAAAGTCAAGAAATGGATTTAGTTATTGGGAGACATATAATAAAAAATATAACTAATATTTCATTCTAAACCCAGTACGTTTTGGACAGTTCTCACATGTACAATATCTCTGCTGAACATGCATACTCAGACACACGGGCCTCACACATACAGCGTAAAACATGGAACATAAAAAACCAGATTGTGTTATCAGTCAGCTTTCATCTTTGCAACCAAAGGTTTTCATTAGCAAGATAGGGCTAATGGATAGTTAATAATTGTCAGTGGAGTTTGCTCTGTGTTCTTCTTATAATGACAAATAGAGGGACAATCTACAATGTTATTATGTCCTATGGGAAATACATAGTTCTAGTTTGGAGAGTATTTGGCCCTCTGGATATTTTTTTTTGCAACAGACTCAGTGAGCATTGGCACTGGGATTCTCAAATAAAACCAGGAAGGACTAAGTGGTAATAAACATTTAGGCAAAAGAATAAAGTTAGCCTAATGAATCAGCAAATATCTACTTCACTTTTTTTTTTATAAGATAGCACTGTAGCTGCTTTGCATTTGGCTTTCAAGTATTTGCATGTGAAATGCTTTTAAAATGGAGGACAAATAACAACAATACCTATCATTCTGTGAGCATGAACAGGTGAAGTGCTGTAAATAGAAAAAATAGAATTCAATCCTTGTATTAATTTAGGCTTACTACAAGCTTTCTACCAAAATTCTGAAATCAAAAGTATCTCTTAATTAGTTACAGATGTGTTAGCAGGTTTAATCTTGGACAAATCTAAGTTGGAGAATGACTTAAGGTAAATTTTACATTTCAATTGAATATTATCTTTATATGTTTTACTAAGCCTATATTTGCAGCTAAGAAAAAGCAGAGGTCTAATTTTAAAAAGCCACCAAATATTTATGGAAACCAAATCTTGTACTACAAAGCAACTATCTTGAAACTTACTGTTACTTTTACCCACTTATAAAAAAACTAGTTCTCAGATTCTGCATACAGACAGCTTTATGTAAAATATATAAACATTTGTCCAAATTGGTACACAGATTGCATAAATATGGCAATTAAGATTGCGTTTACAGATGTGCAGGTACAATGCTGTGCAAATTATCACAATATTACAATTTCAAAAATTATTCAAATTGGTATCCAAGGAAAGCAATTAGTGAAAAAATACCCATGCAGAATTTAAATATCTCAGAACAAAATTTAAAATGTCTTCATTAAAAGTTCACACATTTAAAATAATTTTATTCATTTTATTTGTATATGTCAAAATACATTTTTATTTCCAAAATAGTGGGTTTTGCAACTAGTTTCATGCAGAAACAAGGTCTGCTCAATACTACCAATAAAATCAATATAGCACAGTAGCTGTTCTGTTTTAGATACAAAGAATAAATAACCTAAATACAAAACACTAAAATATTAGAAACATGTATTTAATCATTCTTCACAGGCATCCAAACTTCACAAATATAAACCATAGCATGCCTAACTGTTGTGCAACCAGAACATGTTGCAGTCATTCAAACTGATCAATT
Organism: Cheirogaleus medius; assembly: GCA_008086735.1. Taxonomy (NCBI): domain Eukaryota; kingdom Metazoa; phylum Chordata; class Mammalia; order Primates; family Cheirogaleidae; genus Cheirogaleus; species Cheirogaleus medius. Next base: position 3,016,971 of record VBSM01003169.1, read on the forward strand.
ATCTGTATATTTTACTTCCACATAAGACCATGGAAATTCTCAATATTCAGACCCACCATTCATACAGTTCAAATATAACCAAAAATAAAATTCCCACAACTATCCTTGTACCTTTAAAATCAAGAATCCTGAGCTTGGTAGTAAGAGCATAACCTTATATCTTCATAAAACCAATCAAGAGAGAGAGGACTGAAAATCCTGCTTACCAAAACACCCTTCCCCAACCCCAAAGTAATCTAAAATAGGCAGTAGAACACAATGACCTTTTAAAATGAAGGGGTACAAATTCACATTTAATATAGTATACAATACAATCAATAATACAATCAGCTACTATAAGCTTTACAATGTATAATTTATTCAAATGGCTGAACTGTTCAGTGGTTAAGGAGACAGTTACGTGCCAGAAAGATGTAATATTTTTTGCATGGTTTAATGAAAATATAAAAGCTATTTGTCCAAATAAAAGCCATCTTCACTATGTACTTGGTTTTGCTTTTTTTTTCCCTTAAAAAAAGGCCACTGAAATGTATAAAATGGTCTGAACATGATGGTGGTATCAAAGTCGATGCCTCTTCACATGGCAATAACAGTGCATTTAACATTAACTCATGGGTTAAGTCTGCAAATGATTTCATAGTATTACTTTGGCTAGCACAACAGTTTTAGACAGCACTCTGATAAATATAGGTATGTGAAATGTGAAGCAATTACCTTATGCAACTTTAATTATGGTTAAATACTATCAAATGAAAACTGAAAATAAAAGTAAAAGCACTTTACAGTAGAAAACTTTTGTAAAGATAGGGCTCCACATAATGTGTAACTTTTAAAGTCTTTACATCACATTGTTAGAAAATTTTGTTTTTAACACTATCATGGAGTAGCCTACTTTGCATTAACAGACATTTGAAATAAGAAAATAGTCAAGCATGCCATTATGGTGGTCTAAAATCAAAACGATACACTTATTTGTATATACAGCATCACTCAGTACCTGCTAAAATGAATGTGAAGATTACAGAATCTAACATCTTATACTACAATAGTAAAAAAAACAAAAACAAAAAAGTGACCGATGAAGGCAGGAAATAGGATTTAAAAGATCTAATCTCAAATGACTTTAAAGCATTCATATAAGAAATAAATGCATATTGCACAAACAGTGAAAGCAAATGTTCCACCAAGCAATTCAGTTCTGGGTGGGAGACAACACGGCATTAGCCTAATACATGACAATAATCGCAGAAGAGCAAGTGTTCTTTTCTGTAAATGAAAAAGCTGTGAAAACATAGAAGACTGCCACATGAAGAGTTAGAAGGAAAAAATACAAACCCAAACTTAGACATAAAGCCAAGAAAATTAAATATCAAAAAACTGGAAACTGTGGCACATCAAAAAATGTTGAATAACTGTCTTCTGTGAACGCTGAAAGTTTTTGTTGACACAAAGTATTTATGTACAACTAAGGCGTACTGGTTAAATATCTGAGGCATATCTGGCCTTGAACACTTTCCTTATATGCTGGAGCTGTAAACAAGTTTTCTCAGTCATTTAAAAAAAAAAAAAAATCTTCTCAGCAGCTGCATTAACATGAAACAATGGTCTTGATAAAAAAAAAAAAAAAAAAAAAAAAAAAAAAAAAAAAAAAAAACAACAAAAAACCCCCAGAAAATTAAACAAAATGAAACAAAAATTCTAGATAAGAGGGCATTTGGCAGGATATCCAAAAATGACAGTCTCCAAGGATTCTTCCCAGGCTTCCAGTGACTGCCAATTATGGTCCACTGGGTTACTACTAATATGTGCAATTCCATTACTTGCTGCTTTTTTTTTTATTTGGAAAGTTTGCTTATAACTCTGATCAAGGCCCCATTTTCATCTTTTAGCCTCTGGTTGTCTGCTTTTAGGTCTGGTAACATCTATGAGAGAAAAAGAGAAGAAAGGGTTTTACTTTAATAAAAAAATAAAACATTATTCTTAATAAATGTTATATTTTCACCACAAAACACATGATCAAGCTTTGTCTAGTGTCTAAAAGATGTATCACGAAGAAGGAAAAAACCCACCCAGACTTGTGAAACTAATTAGTTTAAATAAATGATAGAATGAAAGGTTTATTCTCTCAAAGTTATCCATTGAAATTTACTAAATCACTTGATTTTATGACTCACAAGCACACCGGATTAGAGCAGCCAAGATAATGAAGCCTGTTTTTGTTAGGATAGGCTAAGGGAATTCCTTTAATAGTTTCTGTCAGCACCTAAACCTTTTGTTTTCTGTCTGTCACCCTTAAAAACATAATACTTATTATTGTTCCTCAAGAAATCGACCCATCTAGGAAAGTTTTGAGGGAGTTAGACTTGTTCTAAATTAAATTCCTTATTCACCTATAGTACCTAAGTCTAAGTATCTAAGACAATGGCCTAATTCAAGACAGAGGTGTATTAAATGGTAACAAAAGAATTATTACTATTACTATTCTTAGATTAGAATACCATAAAATAATTTTTAAGCTAAAATAGTAAATCTGCATCTATGATCCACGCATTAAAAAAATAACCAGTATTTTGAAGCAAACAGAAAAAAACACACTCTCATATCTTCAAAAATATGCAACTCAATTTTCTGTTGTTTTAAGACAAATTGATGGAAGGGATGGAAATACTACAAGTTAACTAAGAATGATTAAAATTGTATGTCTTCGCTAGGTTCACTAGGAAATGAACTACCTTATATTTTAGTCTTTAAACTATACTTCCCAAAATATTTAGTCCTTTTTCCTCAGTTTTTAAAATGTACTAGATTATCTAATTAGATGAAAGTAAAACTTCTACATGCAAACTACCTTAAGCAAAATCTTTAGGAAGAGTTTAATTTTATGTGGAGCCAATCAATTCTTATCTGTGACCAAAATGTTTACTATATGTTTATAACAAATAGTAATCTGAAGTTTACTCATTTGGATATCTGTAATAGAGAACTAAATGAATATAACCTAAGATGGTCCTGATTGTTAATGACAGTATTTTGAAAAATAGATAATGCATGCTTAATCTTCAGCTTCAAAATATATTATTTGTAAAATATGTGTTACACTGTTTCTGTTCTATTTTCTTTCTAGTAAAGAACTGTAAATAATAGCCACATTTTAGGCCCTAAAATATTTGTAGAGCCAGAAATGTGCACAAGCTTTACAAAAGTATAGACAAGCTTTTAAATTCCTAAATCATTCCCTACTTTTATTGTAGTTCATCAGTTATAATATATAATTAGTGACACTTTCTAACATTCTAAGAAGCCATGCAGAATTAAACAGTTATATGATAAGCTCCAGACACAATGGCATTAATTTGTAAAAGTGAGCTCTTACTAAAACAAAAACACACTTACTAATACAAAAACACCTGCCTGGCTCTACCAAGAAGAAATGATGAAACTAAAAATTATAGGTTCACAGACTGCAGTTGCCTACAGAACCCTGAGCGCTTGGCTACCACTCTTGTCAAGGCCCTATTCTCAGTCAGCAGTCGCTCATTTAACTCCCTCAGAGTTTGAATTTGCTTTATTTGGTGCAGGTTCTGCAGGAATCAGAACATAAAGAAATAAGAATAAAAAATAAGAAAATGGAAGACAGTATGATAAGAATATAAAGAATCACAGATAATAAATATAAAGAAAAATATTAAGTCTTAAAAGAATATTCCAAGAGATTCAGAAAGGTAAACAATGTATTTCTTAAATTCCATTTCAAACTAAACAATGTATAAAGCAAATAAAATCCAGAAGATTTGTCTCTAATCTTCAAAGCCATTAAATAATAATGGTCTAATAATAAACCAAACAAATTAATAAAACATTTAAATCTTTAACTTCTAATTCAATGGGAATAATTTCCCATGTGTTAGTTCATCAATTCATACTGTGGTAAAGAAACTTTATGAAGACAATGTGATAATAAGTAATCAATTAACTATGCTATTTTTTCCCCTGCAAAGGCATTCAAACAGATGATTATTTCCATAGGTAATTTAGTTTGATAAAAACATAGCTCTGCCTGTTCACTCCTCTAATGCCCTTTATCTTCAAAGGAGAACATTTTATTAATAGCTTATATTATTCCCCTCTACCATGTACTCTCCAAGAAACACAGGAAGGAGTAAACAGAAACATGATGAATAATAAATCCTCCATCTTATAGTTGTTACTGTCTAATCTTTTCTATACCTGCATATCAAAAGTGCTATACAAATTGATTATCAAAACGATTTGGGTTCTAAATCCTCTTCGAGCTCACTAAAACCTGGATTTAGGAAGAAAGAGAAACACCAGCTATAAATAGTTCACAAATTGGGTAATTAGCTTTTGAGAACAATTAATGTAAATAGTATCCATAATAGTATTATAAAACTTCATAATCAGCAATATCTCTCATAAATGATTCACTTACTTTGAGCTCTTCTTCCATTTCAGATATTCTTCTTTCTAGAGCTCTTCGTTCCTAGATCAATTTAAGGTGCCAATATTAATTATATAATTATTATATTCTTAAGTTTTCTTCTATACTGTCAAAGAGTGATACTTTAGAATCAAAGATCAAATCAGGAGCAGTGTGGAAAAGATGTGATGCCAGTGATGTGTAAAGAGCTTTCCAAAATTTGAGAGAAATAAATCTGAAGATCTTTTATTACTTTTTACAAGCTCTTTCTTTAAAGCTCTGACTTTCTGGTAAGATGCTACATAACATGTTCAAACAAGTTTTTTAGTTCACGTAAAACGTAGAGATAGAATAAACCAATATTCAAGGCTGAGGATTGTATAGAAAAAAAAAACTCACACAAAGATGCAATTATACTACAGTGATAGAAGCAGAAAAGAAGCAAACATGCCTAAAATATGTGTACTTTACAGTTTCAAAAGGATATAAGAGAAGCTCATTTCCTTCACCCACAATGTTTACTAGCCATTATTTATCCAATGGACTTTATAGCTTTGTATTTAGGTTGATACCGTGTGTAGCATTAATGCAGTGAATCTAACAGAGAAGCAACTGCAGCATTTATTTTAAAATCCTTTCAAAGAGTGACAGGCAAAGCCAACACACACAATACATTATTGCAGTGTACTGTTTTATTCTCCCTTAAAGATTAGCATTCTAAGTGTTATGCAAAAAGCAAGCAGTAATAATTGATGAGCTGTAAAACTGGTTAGGTCATACCGCCCAGAAGATATTGACTCTTGCCGGTCACCTTTCAGATACAAACCATTTAAATTTAGTTTAATCATACTGAAACTATTTCCAAGACATTCTTTCCAGATTAATAAATGTTCATATTTAGTAAAGCAGTACATTTACTTACAAATGTTAATGTTTTTAGGATATATAATTAAAAAAAAATAGAATCCTTTTCATAGTCTCATAAGTACGTTATTCTAATATTGGCATGCTTAAACATTATTACATAGACAAAAATGTTATTTTCTATATATGTAGACCTTTCTTTTAGTTAATAATACAGCCATGAATTCATATAAACCACTGCACTTCTCAAAATACTAGCATATAATAATAGCATATATTGATCCTCACCACTTTTGTGAAATACCAGAAATACAGTATTTCTTCTGACTGAGGAGAAGTAATCTCCTTATGCGCCTCTATTTTATCAGATTTTAACTTAGTGATAAAGCAAGACTAGAATACTATACTCAATTTCCTGATCCTACTGGGTCAATGTAAATGACAATTGTAAAATTGCAGGCAATTTCTTATGTTTGATAAACATATGAACACTAAAAAACATAGTTAAGAAAAATGCACATCAAGTGCTTCGTTTAGTGCCTGCCTGATATATAGAAAATGTTGAATAAATGTTAGCAGTTATTACTATTATTATTAATACTATGATTATTGATGTCTATGAAATTGAGAGTGAATTAACTACTTTGTAATTTATCATCATTTGACAAGCAGAAAAAGGGAGATGAGATGAAAATGTCAGAAAATGAACGTGTGTGTTTTCTGTGTATATAAGCCTAGGGAAAAAAGAATAGGTACCAAAATATCAGTTATCTCTGCATGATATGTTATAAATGATTTTAATTTTTCTTCTTTTGTATGTTTTTGTATTAAACATATATTACTTTCATAAGAAAAATTAAATACTTCTCAAAATTGTGACTGTCTTAAAAATAAGAATATTTTGATCAAGTAGTTTATCTATGTCTTTCATCTCAACTATTAATATAACAAAACTGATTTTATTATTTCTGTGTATCTTAGAGATAAAATTCAGTAAGTTATATGTTGTAACAGGATATAATAATCAACATTAAATTAAAGTAATAAGTGACTATATTTTTAGCATTAGTTGTATCAATTTTTAAAATGGCTCAGAACACTAATTTTTAAAACTTGCTGAAATCATAATAAAATGATAGCTATTGCAAGGTACAATTTAGTAAATGAAACAGGTATTAATAGAATGTATTTGTTTACTTTTAATATTCTGTTTTTTTACCATTTCTTTTTTTTTTGGTGAAAAAGGTAAATTGGTTATTTTAAAAATGAAATGGAAGAAAAATGTTTTTATACCAAGAGCTCCTGATTATTTACTCTAACCTAGAGACATAACTACTAGGATGTAATTTATTCTCTAGTTGAACCCCGCAAGTTTAGCCACTGTTCAGCTGCACTACAGACACTTTTGAGCACTTTTAACTTTTGGATCATTTATACATTTTTTTTTAACTGCTCAAACTAAACTTGTAGAGTTATTCCTATGGCCACTTCCAGACACTTGAGCAATAATGAGTACAAGTGAATATATCACAACCAATAAAAAATTGCAGAAAGACATAAAATGTTATAAGGATGTTCTTGTAATCAATTTTTTGTTAAAAATATCACACGTCAGTTAAATGTTTAAACTCAAAATTAAAATATTATTAAATTTACTTTAAAAAGAATTGGAAAATTTGATGCCCCTAGACTTAAAAACTTTATTTAAAGAATGTAATTAATTTAATTTTCCAAAAAATTAAAATAAATGTATATATGATTTAAATGTTTTCGGTACAGAAAATCAAAGACAGATAACTGGCATTTCAAAAATATCAGATTCACTATCATAATGTGTATAGTACATTTCAGAATCAAGACAAGATAGTTTTTTCAATTCATTGAAAGACTAATGTAGTATATTAAATCTTAACAAGGCCATTTCATACCTAGGTATGAAACTTTACAAAGAAGCTAAGCCATAAAACACTTTCATTAATTAAGTTAATAAATATGAATTTAAACTAATTAAAACTACCATCCATAAAAACAAAACGAAAAAAAAAAATCTACCATTGTTTACATAAAACAATAAAGGGGGAAAATAATTTCTTATCCAATAAGATGGAAACTTACCCTTTTTTCCATTTCCAATAGCGACCTATCAGCAAATCTTTCTTGTCTCTGCAACAAAGAAATTATAAAAAGAGATTATCAATCATCAATGATTTTAATTTTTCTTCCTTTGTTTTTGTATTTATAATTGCAATACAAATGTTTTGTATTTGTAACTACAATAAAATACAAATGTTTTGTATTTGTAAATGCAATAAAGATGGGGGAGGGACCATAGTAACTCTTTTAATACGTGTTAAAAAAAATCGTAATACTCAGGTGGAGTATAACACAGGTGTGTGTAAAGAAAAGAGAAAACAGAATTTGTACTGAAATAAAGAGTAAAAGGAATGTTTAGAAATAGAACGGTCTCCACAGCTCTCATTTTATGGTCTATATCACTTTTCAAATTTTCAGGAATTTTCAAAGTTTATTTGGGGGTGAGAGTGAGTACTGTAGAACAAAAAATATCCTAGTTTTCCCTCTGATGCTTAACTGTTCTCCTCCTTTCCTGCACCACCAGAAGCGGCTAATCTGAATGTTCAGATTCCAGGACCTTGATTGAAATGTGTTTCTTACCAGGTTGAGTGATTTTGTATCCCCGTAGCCAGACCAGTAAACTAGCCTTTTTGTCCTCTACCACAGCTATCTTAGTCTTGGCTCACTCTCTAGAGTTTTCTTTTCTAATCATCCATACTCCAGAATTGGTAAGAAGGTTCATACTCACTTTCCCTTACAAGAAATTCTAGCTATACAGCTTTCTTCTCCTAGTATGCTCGGGTTTCTCATTTTTCCCCCTTCATGTACTATGTGACCAGCTCAAAGCTGATAAAATCTTGAGTTCTAAGTTTAGCTTTAGGGGGGATGGAAAGATCCCTTGGGTTTTAAGTTACATGTTGCACCCTATATGAGAGAGCTCCATATCTGGATACGGAGCACAGGCCCAGTTTAAAAAGTGGTACCTTAGATCCTATTTACATTGACCTTTGTACAAATATCTCCTTGGGATTCCTGGTCAATTTGCTGAAAATGAATTCATCAAATGGCTCATGCTTCAAAAGCCAATTTTACCAATTTACTAAAAATGGTTGACGACTTTAACAATGTTTTGTGGCTACTAACCACAAAATATAATTTAAAAACATAACTTCATTATTGATTAAGCACAATTTCACTGTTCAATTGGATAACTTTAAAAATAGTTCTTTATATTTTGCCAACCCTTTCAACATTTATGCTTTAGTATATTTATGATTTGTAACAAGGTTACTTTTTGATCCTTCTTTCACAATTTCTTCTTTATGGTTATGGTATATAAAATTTAAAGAACTAATCATGGTCAGATATCTTTAATTTTTTTCTCTGTTATTTTAAATGGATTTATGCTTTTGTGCTTGCTCTTTCTGGAAAAATAAAAGTTGATATATCCCAATTGCTTCCTGTGAGAAATTCAATTCAGAATTTCAAATATGAACAGAACTTTGCTCTTTTAAGGGGGAAAAAAGACAAATACGAACAAGACTGTTCAGCTAATTCTGGCTTCTTTTTGACGGTTTTGAGTTTGAATACTTATTTTAATTGCTAGAAATAGAAAACAAAGGCTGATATGCCACTTGAAGATCTAAGAACTCTTAAAAGACTGAAAAACTTTAAAATGGCATTCAAAAGCATCTTTTAAAAAATCAGAAATAGCCAGAGCAATGCTATCACACACAAATTAACAAAACTTCAGATGGGAAAATAGCACTTTATTGCAGATTTTTTTTTATATGGGAACATTTTAGCAATTTTATGATTTGTTTGTCAATTTCATAGATTTAAAAAATCAACATCAGTTTAGATAATATTTTTATCTAGTTAATATTTTTGGTTAAACATTCCAGTTAAAGCTGTTAAAATCACAATTAGTAAATGTGGTGAACTGGTCATTTGGCAATGAGGTATGCAGCAAAGTGATTTCTGGTAAATGGGCCTATTCCCTCCCTTGGAGACTATATAGGAAGAAGGGTGCCTGGGCTAAGGCAGGATTCAAAGATTCCAGAGTTTCTTGGCTAAATACCATCAAACAGACCTAAACTTCAAGATTAAACAGATGATAGTTCTCTTGGAAAAATTCCATGCAATTATAAAAACTGCCACTGCTCTGTATATTCACAAATAGTTACTAAAGCAATCAATGCTAAAAAAAAAAATCAGGTGGAGAAATTCACAGTAGACTTAAATACTCAGGATAAATACCCTAAAGTTGAATAAAAAAAGTTTATTTTAATGTTTATCAGTTTTTCCTTTATTAAACATCCTTCTCATATTAAGTCAGTATACTGGGTACGATATCTAAGAGTGCCTGGCAAGGCAGAAGCTGTCTTACTTTATAATCAGTGACTTGTTTCTCTTGCCACAGGAGAAGGATCAGAATTGGTACCTGATCCACAGGCAGCTTTATGTAGGTTGTCCAGTGATCTATGAAATGGTCACTAACAAGACCATGAACATTAACAGGCTGCTCCATACTAGATAGTAACTGGCTAATTCTATCAATTCCCCCCTCAGTCAATTGCAGAGTTTGAGAGATGTACAGGAAGAACTAGTTGACAATAAGGTAGGCAGAAAAGCAGAGAAACAATAAAAAAAGGCAGTAAGTAGTAGAGACCCAGATTAGCTGAGTCACCATAACAACAGAACTCTATATTAGGGAGCAGTGGTGGACATCTTTACTTAGAAAACATTACAATCAAACCCCTAGAGCTGAAGCTACATTCAGTGAACTCATGATACTTTTATGTATGGAGGCTCATACTAAAGCTCATACTAAGCTACCTAATACAGCCTAAAGGATGATAACGTACCAGTTTACCGTGAAGCCCATTCAATAAAATCCTTCTATTATTTTTAATTTACTCCAGAAAAAAGTAAATAATCAGTAAAGTGCATTATCTTGATTCCTTTTTACTAATAAGCATTATTAATGCCAAACTTCTGTTTAAAGAAAATTTCAATGCCACTTTTTAGATACAGTAAATCACAACCGTTACCTTGAGCGTAACAAAGAGAAAAAGGTACAAACCTGGGTGGCCTTTTCCAACTGCAATTTAAGATCTGTTAGTTCCATATTTGTATCATGTAGCTGTGCCTTCAGCTTTTCATTTTCAGCTAGAATTTGTTCATAAAGCTATAAAAATCAGAGTAGAAATACAAATTACTTTTCTGCTCTCCTAAAATTTTAAGATTTCTCATTGATTACTTAGCAATATTAAAGCAAAGACTAATGAAACAAATGAGCTATAAAGGGTACATTAAAAATATATTTTAATGCTTTATGGCTGCAAGGTAGAGACTGTTGGTTATGTAGGTATGTTTGTCCCATATAAACTTTTAATATTAGTTCCAGAATTTAAAATATAAGACTTTTCAGAAAAAACAGACTTTTCAGACTCTCTTAAAAGAAGATTCAGTTATCTGATTAAGTGTACCATATCTGTACAGCAACAGTGGGAGCTGAGGAGTTATTGTGATCTTTGTTTGGAATCTGTGAGCTTTTCTGTCCACTGTTCCCTCTTGAATTCCCAAAAATGAGATGGAGTATCAGTTACATTTACCATTATATTTCTATTGCATATTATTAAAAGGCTAGTGACATTTCTTGAAATATTTCAAATCCAGGATAAAATCTGAGACCTACCCTTTTATGATAATATTTTCCTCTTTCTTAACACTTCAATGTACTACTGCTTCTTTTCCTCTACTTCTACTATAATTCTGGCTACAACCATCTCTTATCTAGACTATTTTAATATCATAATTGTTTCCCCTGATCTCCCTCTAATCTTGTTTTATAAATAGGAACAAATTGAAAATCTCATAATTTCCATATGCCAACCATTCCATCACTCCTGCTAATTAAAAACACTTGAGCGGCATCCCAATGTTCTTGGCATATGGGAATCCTTAAAATGGCCTGTAAGACACGGCATGTAGTCCCTGACTACACAACTAGCTGCTGCCTCACAAAACCATCCCCTCCACTCCAATGAAAATTTAATTACTCCAATGTATCATGTACCATCCACCACCAGGTCTATGTGCTTGCAGTTTACTTTACCTGGACCACTTTTCTTTCCCATTTTTGCCAATTAACTTTTAATCATCCTTCTGTTCTTGGCTGAAGGCTCATTTCCTTTGGAAATCAATCCATAGGTTTGTTCCATCTTTATTTTGTTACATACTTTTATAAAATTGTTTCTCTACTTCAGGGTAATTGTCTCAATTTTTTTTATTATATATTCATTAGTATGATTATATGATAATGTGTTTCTCCTACTATATATAAGATGCCCATGAGAGCAGGATAATATTTCCATCTCCACTTGCCCATGAGTAGAATCTCACTACTTAGCACAGTTCAGCATTCAGTTCTTTACTAAATAAATGATGGATTTTATTCATAATGTAAAATGACTCCTTTCCCACCACCACCCACTTCCTTCTCTTGCTGACTTGCCTTGTAAGACAGTATATAATTCAAATAGCTGCTAGATACCTGGAAACATGTACAAATACCACAAGCTTTTTTCTTCTCTAACAAATTACATCATGTTTATTCCACGTTCAGAATATAAAGAACCATGATAGTCAGAATCCTAGATTGTTGAGTTTCTGAGATTTATTTCTTAATTACTTCCACACTTAATCCTTAATAGCACTTGAACTAACCCAAGTTTTTCAGTTACCTAGGAAAAACTATATTCTCCTAAAAAAAGCCAAATTCTCTGTTTTGCTGGTTCTTACTAACAAACAGATAAAAAATAAAGTGTAATAAATACACTGCATTTATTGAATGTCCCTTTCCAGCTTAATCACAGTAATGACTTGAGATACTTAAATTCAAAATAAAGTCCTAGCTAATTTTCTCTTCCCCTAAAAAAACAGCTATTTTTATTCCACTTACTATTACTTGCCAAAACCCGAAAATGATTGAGTTTTTAAAAAATAACGTTCAAATATAAATATTTCAATATAAAAGTTAACTAATTTTTTTTGAATAAATATAACTAAATAACCCAAGTACCTTTTTAAAGTCAGTTGAGTCGTCCTTTTCTAGCCTGCTACCATAAGGTTTTCTTTCTTCTAAGTAACTGTATGATCCAGAGCGACCCAGCAAGGAATCATACCGATCACTAGCTGATGTGGAAGTGGTTTCATATCTTCAAAAGATGATTTAAATCAAAATCTTTATTATTAGGCTTTCACAACTTACGTTAACATACATCCTAGTATATATTAACTTGATAGTTCAAAAGAGTAACAGTCTCCCTCATCTGTTACCTAATAAATATTTGTGACACATAATAAATGGAAAGTTATTGTTAATACTATTAACTTCCATTGATGAGGAAGAAATTCAAAATGTCCATATCTAAAAATCAAACTTATTTCACATCATGATAAATTATTATAATTTTAAATTGCATTTTTTTTTCACATTTTAACATCTCTGAAATCAGAACATGGCTTCCAACTGATGGTACATTATATTTTAATTGGTAGCATCTTTCCTTTTTTTAGTGGTAAATAATACAATAGTGTTTTACAATTAGTAACAGATTTGAATGAAATACAATATATCCAAAATGATAATGGGTTTGTACTAAACAGGAAAATGTATCTTATTTGTAAATAAGAATTCTCTTATTTCTGATTCTGGATTCAGGTTACCTTTTCTGATAGATGCCAATTGCCTCTGCATTTCAATTCCATAGAATCATCAGTATATAAAAATTTATTCTTGGTCTTATAGGGCTTTGGTTAACAATTATATAGGCAAGAGAGACAGAATGGAGATTACAATCAAGGATATAGTGGAGGTTCTCAGAAAAGATGAACAATTTTGAGCTAGATGACACTTTCTGAAGTGTCCTCATTGGTTCATTCTTATCTAAAAAACACAGCTAAGGGAGAAGAATCTGAATACGTAAACAAATAAAATTCTGGCCCAGGGTGGGTTTCATCAGTCCCTGATGTTAACAGTGAGATAGTTAATGTTGAAGTAACTTAGTAAACATTGGAAAACTTAAGAAAAGTTACCACTGTTGTAGAGATTTGGGAACAATTTTCTTAGTGACTTATTGTAACTAGTGAAGTAGAAATAAAGCCTTTATTTAACAAAGAAAGCTAATAACCATGATCAGGTAATCTAAATTTCTATAGATTTTTTATTAGCCAAATAACGCTGTAAGTTTACAAAATGTATAAATATCTAGCAACATATTTTTAGGAAAGATAAAATGAGAAAAAAAATCAGTAAAAAAAGAAAAGTAAAACATACCTCGAAATGGAATCCGTCTAGAAAGAAATAAAGAGAAAAATGGGCATACTAAATTTTTATGCTTTCATTAAGCTATTAACCTATGATTGATCAAGTAAATTTAATATAACACCAACAGAGTTTTCACACTATTAAACTAACTTAACTATTCACTATATATGCTTTAACTATATATGCTCTAAAAATGAGATTTTTAGAAGGAGGATCTAAAAGTCACTGTATATTTTTACATGTATAATACATATAACTGTATGTGGCAATTTATAAACATCTTTTGTGACTTCCTACAAAAACCACCATATATTATTTCTTAATGAGAAGAAAAAAAATTGAGACAAACATATCCTATACTTACACTCACTCAGGAGAAAGTAACACATTTACATCAAGAAATGTCAAGTTCATTATGTGACAACTCTAAGTAACCATTTCACTCATTTTTCTGTTTTTGATGAATATGAGAGGCAAAGAAATGAATACACAGGTATTTTATACATAACAGTATAAACATGCTTTGTTTAAAATTCATTTTCTGGAAATCTAGCTATATATCCCTTCAATGTATAGAAATTAGGTAATAGGAAATTGAAATTAATTTTCTCAAGCAAGTGGTTCCAGTAACTTTTCTTATCTAAATGGCAAAATGATTAACAGGGTAAAATAGTTTTCTTCAGCGCCAAAATAGTTTTTTTTTTTGGTGGTCAAATTTAGCTTTTTCTCTTTCTATTGAAATGCTCACTGAATCTCTTAATTTTCTGTAACTATTCAAAAATGGTTAAATTGAAATATTTGTAATTTCACATTATTATTTATCTTTGAATGCACTGTAAAATTACTGGGTTCCTTTACAACTGTTTAAAGTCTACTCTAGAGTAAAAATGTTTTACTAAAGTCTGTGTAAATTTCTTTTGCAAAACCAATTTTGTCTTTGTTCTCTGTATTGTTTTGATTTCCTGTAATGTAGTATTTTATTGATATATTCTTGGGTTTTATAATTTACCATTTTAAAGAATAAATTTCTATTTTCAAGATATTATTCAAATTCAGCAAAACATTCATGAACTAAAATGTATACATATCAAATGAAAATATCACATCTCACCTTACAGTTTGTACCTTTTCACTGATTTAATTTTTTTAAATAACAAAAACTCCAAGCAGTCACAGAAATCACTCAAATTCTGTTTATTTTTTAAAATCATGGTGTTATCATCACTGATTATTTAAAAAATTTTGAAAACTGTGGTAAAAACCACATAATATAAAATTTACTATCTAGACCATTTTTAAGTGTACAAAGTTCAGTAATGTTAACTGTATTCACACTGTTGTGCAACAGGTCCCTAGAACTCTTTCATCTTGCAAAATCGAAACTCTATACACACTGAACAACTTCCTTTCTCCCCGCTAGTCTCAGCCCTGGCAACCACAATTCTACTTTCAGTTTCTATGAATTTCACTCCTTTAAATATCTGAAGAAGTGAAATCCTATAGTACTTGTCGTTTTGTGACTGCCTTATTTTAGTTAGCATAATGTCCTTGCTTCTTGTGTTTAAAATTGTTTTTCCAAAGTAAAAATATCCTTTTAATTTTTTTTTCTCATGACAGTACTATAAGCTCATGTAATTGTATCCAAAGTTCCTCTATAAGTGTCCATCCCTTCACTCCCTAGATAAGTTATTTTATTTGGTCACATAATATCTACACGAATGCACAAAATACCGATTTACACATATGTATTTTATTTATTTTATCTATTCCATACCAATAGAAATTTAGGGTGTTTTCAATTTTTTGCTTTGCAAGCAATGCTGCTATGAACACTGTGTAGATTTATCTTTACATCCTTCACTTATATCTTTGGAAATAAATTTATAAAAGTGGAAGTGCTAAGCTAAAAGGCATGGACATTTTCATAAGGCTTCTGATTTGGATTGTTAAATTGATCTCAAAAAAGGATGAACTTACAATAGTCCCAAAACTGTCAGAAAATGCCTATTTCAATATTTATCATGTCAAATATGAACATTAACTTTTGCCAATTTTACTTTATTAATTGTTATATTTTTGGTTATTGAGTTTGAATGCATTTTCAATCTCACTGGCCACTTGTATTTCTTCTTTTGTAACGTTTATAGATTTCATGTATTCTTGCCCCCCATTTTTAACTGAATCTCAAATATTAATCTTCTATATGTTATACAAGAGGGCTAAGATTATTTATTTTTAAACTACATAAATATGTGTCTCCTAACTTCAAGTAGGGTGTCTTTACTGTCACATTCCAGCTTCATGTTTAAATAACTGAATCTGTTAATCTTTTATTTTTTTTTTTTTT
>VBSM01003169.1:3040381-3055830 GCA_008086735.1 Cheirogaleus medius
GGCCTCCCAGAGAGCTAGGATTACAGGCGTGAGCCACCGCGCCCGGCCCCATTACATACATTCTTGAGGGTCACAAGAACTAATTATCTTCATAGTCCTAGTGACTAAAATAAAAATTTTGCTCAAAAGACACAAATATTTGATGAATTAAAAATAATGAAATCCTATGAGAGGAATAAGGCTCCAGTTATTAATTTCTGATGAGGAAATAGTTATTATAATCAAAGCTAACATTCTATAGAAGAAAACAGTTCTTAATGATGGAACGGCTAGTTAGGAATCATACAAATTTAACAGTTTCTGCTTCTACTATTGTCAGTCTTCACGTGGCAGTGCTACAGTATTTATTTCATTTCTATTAGATTGTATTTAAGAGCAAACCCTTTTCTTTTGGAAAATATATTTATCATTTATTAAAAACAAATCAACATAAAAATGTTAGCTTTAAGATTTGTTTTCTTCCTGGGACAGTTAAAATGGCTTTGGCTTACATACTAGAAGAATATTAGGGACTCTGAATATGCAAAAAATAAAGACACATATTGCACAAAAATGATTTAAAGAAAAACTATTGTGTCCTTAGCAAAGAGTCACAGCAAAAGATACCCCAAAGTTATAATATTAAGAAAGATTTTTAAAGTTGTTTTTAGAATCAGTTTAGAGCAACAATCTCAAATTCCAATGCCTGCAGTAGCCATCCAGGTAATATAAATGGGTAAACGGGCCAGGGCTATGGGGGCTGCTACTACTTCACTCCAGCCAACTGTTGATATGTAAGAATTCACAGACCCAGTGTGGCTAAATCTTTCAAATTTTCAAGAAAAGCCAAAACTCCATAGTTTTATGTGAATATCTCTAATTTTAAATGTTGGTTCAAAATTTTTACAAACATTATGAAGGCCTCGCACATATTGGTTTAAAGAACTAAAACATCTCAATGACCAACATTAAGAAAATCTAGCTGGAAATTGGGGAAAAGTTTATCCAATATTATTACTGATATGACCATGACTAATACTATGAGATTTAGCTTTTAAAATATAAAATGCCTATAATTAGAAATAATTTTATTTAGTACTCATATCTGATTAAAAGTAAGAATTAATCAGAATTTAAATAGGGGAAAGTTTTTATCAAATAATAGGAATTGGTAATAGTGAGCATCAATGTGCCAATATACAGCTGGGAAAAAATCTATTTTTCTTTCTTTTTTATTTCAGAATATTATAGGGGTACAAATATTTTGGTAGAAATGTATTTTTCAAGAAATAAGCATAAAAATTTTGTTTCAGCAAGGACATTACATGTGTTGAGTGATTTTAGTTTAAAACAATTTCATACACACACACACACACACAAACAAACATTTAAAAGGTATGATCTATACAGCAGGCAAGAAATAAATTAAAGCACTGGAAAAGTACTATAATAATAAACTGCTCCTAGGAATAGCTACCCACCAGTTCTTCTACATTGACTTTTCTTTGTAGGTCATGAAGATTTTTGCGAAGTATTAAGTTATAGAGATATTCATATCAACCCAGACCATATCATTTTCTATTTTTGTTTTCTACTTTTCTCATTCTTTCTTTCTTTCTTTTTTTTTTGGGACAGTGTCACTCTGTTGCCCGGGCTAGAGTGCCATGGTGTCGGCCTACCTCACAGCAACCTCAAACTCCTGGGCTCAAGCAATCTTTCTGTCTCAGCCTCCTGAGTAGCTGGGACTAAAGGCTTGCGCCACCATGCCCGGCTAATTTTTTCTATATATTTTTAGTTGGCCAATTAATTTCTTTCTATTTTTAGCAGAGACGGGGTCTCGCTCTTGCTCAGGCTGGTTTCAAACTTCTGACCTTGAGTGATCCACCCACCTCGGCCTCCCAGAGTACTAGGATTACAGGGGTGAGCCACCATGCCCAGCCTCAACTTTTCTCATTCTTGATCATCATATTCTGTTTAGGTTAAATGAGTCACAGGTTAGGATGCTGTTCCTTTTCTGTTGAACTATATATTTAGGAAAAGCTAATTCAAAGGACTATTTGAAGGAAAAAAAAGTGTTTTTAAAATTTTGTCTTCTTACCTCTTTCATTTTCTTTTGTTAATCCTCTGGAGTAAGCAGAAGTTACACCTACAAGACTATTTGGTCTGTTTAATTGACTTGAAGCGTACAGTGAACTGCTCATAGTAGAAAGTGAAGAGGATGAAGTGGTTGAACTTGAAGTTGATACTGGCCTATAACGCTGATAAGTCTGTGAAACATTAAAATGAAAACCCATTTGAAATATTAAACACAATTAAAAATATATACAACACTTAAAAATTCATTTCAAAGGGAAAGTAATGTTCTAATCATTCCAAAGCAATTCTGATTTCCAGGTAAAATCCTTTTGAGTATTTTGTATTTGGTTTGTTGATATATAAATCTCTTATGTATTGAGATTCGTAATAATTATTCATACCATTTGACCCAGCTGTGTTGTTGATATACTATTACCTCATCATATGTTCTGGAGTACTTTTGCTTATATTCATCTTCTCTAGATGTTTCTGACTCCTTCTTCTCTTCTTGCTTCTCTTTATCCTGTTTTTCTTTTTCTTCTTTCTCTTTTTCTTCATTTTCTTGTTCTCTGGTTCGAGTAGAACGACTTCTTCCTATTGTTTTTTCAGCTTCCTGAAGATCAGTCAATGTCACCCCCTGCATACCAAAAAAGATAAACTCAATTATGACATGCATTAAAGCTTATTTCAAAGGAATATTTTAGAAATAGATATATTAAATATTAATGTACTAAGGCTGAGGTAGGGGGATCACCTGAGCCCAGGAGTTCAAGATAGGCCTGGGAAACACAGCAAGACCCTCTTTTTTTTTAATTTTTATTATTTTTTTTTGAGACATAGTCTCCCTCTATCACCTGGGCTAAAGTACCATGGCATGAGCCTAGCTCACAGCAACCTCAAACTCCTGGGCTCAAGGGATTCTCCTGCCTCAGCCTCTGGATAGCTGGGATTACAGGTGTGCTACCACACCCAGATAATTTTCTATTTTTAGTAGAGACAGGGTCTCGCTCTTGTTCAGGCTGGTCTCGAACTTCTGACCTCAAGGGATCCTCCCACCTCAGCCTTCCAGAGTGCTAGGATTATATGCATGAGCCACCGTGACCATCCCAGATCCTGTCTCTTAAAAGAAAAAAATTAGCTGGGTATGGTGGTGTGTGCCTGTAGTCCTAGCAACTCGGGAGCCTGAGGCAGGAGGATCACTTGAGCCCAGGATTTCAAGGCTATAGCGAACTATGATTGCATCACTGCACTCTAGCTAGGGTGAAAGAGTGAAACTCCATCTCATTCAGTCTTTCATTCATTCACTCACAAATAAACAAATGAGAACGTATTGAAAGTCAAATATGCATGTTTGCAAACTGAAACAGAATTTTTGCTCAGCAAATTACATTCATTCTATGAAAAATCACTATGAGCAAGCACAATTACAGGCATTGGGAAAGATAAAAATGTATATAAGAAATTATCTCTGTATTCATAAATGAACAAAATAGCAAAAGAGATGACAGAAATACTATATAAATATGAATGTTCCCAAAAAGTTCAGAGAAGGGAGGAAGAACCAATACATTGTTTTGTTGTTGTTGTTTTTGAGACAGGGTCTTGCTCTGTCGCCCAAGCTAGAAAGCAGTGGCATCATCATAGCTCACTGTAACCTCAAACTCCTGGGCTCAAGCTATTCTTCTGTCTCACCCTCCTGAGTAGTTGGGACTGCAGATGCAACTCACCACGCCCAGCTAATTTTTTCTACTTTTGGTAGAGATGGGGTATTGCTCTTCCTCAGGCTGGTCTCAAGCAATCCTCCTGCCTCAGGCTCCCAGAGTGCTAGGATTAGAGGCATGAGCCACTGTGACTGGTCTATGCTGTTTATACATTATACGTATTTATGCTTATGTATGTATCTGTGTGTGTATATATATACACACACACGCATGATAACTGTTAAGGTTTAACAGACATTTCAGTAAAGAAGTAACTTTTTAAGGTAGACCTTGACAGGCCAGATTCCAAGAAGTGAAGATTGCAAAGACAGAAAAAGTATGGTAAGACTCCAGCAAATAGTTCAGCTTGAAAGCTAAGTAACGATAAGGATCAAACAGCTGAATCTATACTGTTGAGCTGTTTAACTGTAGGAAATGAAAGACACAAAAGTATTTATCATATATATCATACTTAGAATGGCAAGGAGGAGGTAAGGAGATAATAACTAGCCTGTGTGATATTTTTTCTTACACTTGCACATTAACTGCTTGATATACCTAATACAAGACACTAATTCCCTCTCCCCTACTTCCAAATATTCACAGAATTCTTCAATAATTATCAGACATTACATATGATTAATTCATCCTAACACTTATCAAATACACTGTGTCAGCCACTGTATTAGGAAACAGGATAAAAAAATCAATAATCAAAAAAAGTAAAGGCATATAGCTAATTAGATGAAATATAATAGTAATAGTATAAACATAATCAAAAGGCTATATAGTAGGATTACAAGAGCAACTATTACCTTTTAAGGTTTACTCTGACATCAGTATTTACACAGTAAAGTGAAAAGTAGAAAAGTAATTTATTTGTACATATTAAGTATATAGATATACATATTTCATATAATATTTATGTATTATACACATTAAATATACCTGGGTTGACCTTCTAGACTGTCTTGCTTGTCTAGATCTTGCTTTTCTTTGGGATTCAGATTCTTCATCCCTAACAGGAGTGAGGTATGATCTACAGTAATAAATAAAAATTGTTAGTTAAAGATACAATACCTGTAAATGTAAATATATATCAGTGTGTATGAACAAAACATACAAGTTTAGCATTTCAGTGGGTTTTTAATAAAAAGGTCTTCAGAAAATGGTCATACCCACTCTGAAATTCAATAATGCAATCTGATCATTTCTTTTTAGATTGGAACTAATTATATTTTCACATACCACAGTTTAAGTTCTTCCTAACTACATTTTTTATCATGTAATTTAATTTTAAGAAGAAACCACATTTTAAAAAGAAATTAAGAGAACTCAAGATTAAAACTTTTAGCTCTGCCTGGGCATGGCTCATGCCTGTAATCCCAGCACTGTGGGCAGTCAAGACAGGTTAGGAGTTTGAGATCAGCCTAAGTAAGCAACACAGCGAGATCCCATCTCTACAAGAAATAGAAAAACTAGCCTGGAGGGGTGCCATGAGCCTGTAGTCCCAGCTACTCGGTAAGGGGAGGTAGGAGGATTGCTTGAGCCCACGAGTTTTAGTTTGCAGTGAGCTATGACAGTGCCACTGCACTCTAGCAGTTTGGGCAAGAGAGCAACACCTGTCTTTTTTTCTTAAAAAAAATTTAGCTCTATTGAAAAAGGTAGAAACATTTCATTTAGCAAAAGCCCAATTAACCAGAATGGATAGGGAGTAAATTTTTTATTTATTTTTAACTGAGGAAGCTCTCTTTCCTTCTCTAGCTCCCAAAACACCTCAAAAGTGATAATCTAACTTCTGCTTTGAAGCAACTCATTCAATATTAGTTCTCCAGTTTGTCCTAAACTTGAGTTAAAATTTACCTATTAGTCCTATTCTTTTCATGGGCAAAGTTCTATTTTTTTTTTAAGACCTACTAAAAAGCTGCTTTAAATCCTTCTCTACCTACAGTATTTTCAAATACTGGAAGACAGGTATCAAATTTCTTTCTAAATCTTTTATTCTCTAGCATACCCAGACCTAATTCTTTGAATCATTCCTTTTAGTCCTTTTTTTGGTTCCCTGTAATGTCATCTTAGATGATACATGAAGTTATCTGACCACATACAGATTGTCAGTGTCTTCTTTCAGTACAATGGCTGGGATGAATACAACTATCAGGCTATGGTATAATGAATAAGTAGTACACAGCACTCCCTGTATTCTTGTCAGTGTGCTTTTATAAATGTGGTTTTTGGCAGACATCATACTCTTGTTCATACTTTGAGTTCTCTAAATATTCAAGTGTTTTTATACATGAACAGTTTTAAACTAGTATCTTACTTATTCATTGATTTTCTGATGTAAAATACAGGACTTGGCATTTATCTTCACTAAATTTCATCTTACAAATTTAAGCCTATGTTTCATCTTATCAAAGGATATGCATAACTTCAAAAGCATGTAATCTATGTCAAAAGTTAAATAATCAATATTACTTGGGAAGCTGAACTGCTAACACTTTATCTAATATATTACCATCTAGCTCATTTCTCAGAGAACACTTACAGAAAAAATGTACAGTTGACCACTGAACAACACCTGTTCAAACTGCTATGGGTCCACTTATACAAGGATGTTTTTCATTTAAAGTTACACTGAGTGTGCCTGCTTCTTCTGCCTCCCTCTACTTCCTCCATCTCTTACATCTCTTCCACTGCTGAGACACCAAGACCAACCTCTCCTCTTCCTCCTTAGCCTACTCAACGTGAAGGTGAATAGGATGAAGACCTTTATGATGATCCACCTCTACTTAATGAACAAGAAATATAGTTTTTCTTCTTTATGATTTTCTCAATAACATTTTCTTTGCTCTAGCTTACTTTATTGTAAGAATATAGTATACAGTGTATAATACAGATACCATTAACATGTGTCAATGGTTCATTTATGTTATTTGTAAAGATCGGTAATCCTTGCAGTTAACAATAGGCTATTAGTTAAGTTTTGGGGGATTCAAAAATCATATGTGAATTTTTGACTGCATGGGGAGATGGTACCCCAACCCGTGTTGTTCATGGGTCAACCGTATGTCTATTTTCTGTGTTGTTTACATTTATTAAGTTTTATTCTACCTGCCTCTCTCTCAAAACTCCAAGCAGTGGTCTAGTGAATTTTCTTCATTCAAATGCTACTTTTTAAAAAGACTCTTTTGTTAGCTTTAGTATTCTTCTCAATTTGCAATTTATTCATTCTGTTCTTTAACCTCTCTGACAGTATTCATACAATTATAACAAACTTCTGAATTTATTGTGGGTTTTATGCCTTCTCTTCTATATTTTCAATGTGTCCTTTAAAGCTCTAAGCTCGGTGAGTACTGCACATCTTCAAACTTCTTAGAATCATTTGCTGCTTTTTTAGAATTATTTTCAGAGAATCTTCATTCCCTTTATATACACAGGAACATACTTCTTTCATTCTGCATCCCTGAATTTTTTGAAATCTGTCTCTCTAAAACTAGAATACATAGCATCATTCCTAGCAATCACCTCCTTAGATAATTAACTCTAAAATGACAAAGTAATTTCTCACCCAAGATCTTAGTTGCCTCAATTTCATCAATTAGTTCTTACTTATTGGTTAAAATTAATTTCAGAGGACTGGTTCTTTCTGTTGCTTCTACTGTAATTATAGATGAAAGTAAGTAAAGAAATTCTCAAGAGGGAGTTTTTACTTGAAATCCAGCAAACTTTTAGAAAAATGAAAATTCCAAAACTAATATATTTTGGCTTAAGTTGTTTTCATGATCTAGTTTGAGAAAATGTCACCTGTTTCCTCTATCTGGTTAAGTAACTTATGGCACTATCATATAATGATATAACTTCTTTTTTTCTCTTATCTTTATCCATGTTCTTTGTCATGTTTTCACCTTGATGTTGCTATTATAGAATATTGAAAGATTATGTCTTTTTGCTATCATCCTAACACATTTATCTCATTAACAAGGCATACCCCATTCTAACTGAAACACTCATCAAAGAGTTCTATCTTGCCAAATTTTTTTCTACTAAAATATTAGTACTGATCTTAAGTTCGTAACCTAAAATTTTTATTTTTGTAAAGTTAAATTCCTATTTTTTTTTTTTTTTTGGCTGTTAATTTGTCCTCCTAAAAGTGGAGAGCACGGGGAAAAAATGCAATAAGTAAAACATTTTGGTTACCAGCCTGTCCTTACTTTGCCTGTTAGTTGAAATTCTGCTACATATGGTTTCATTTGTAGTAATGTACAGATCCAAATTAGTACAACTGGTATGATCTGCCCTTTCTTCCTTCCATGATGCTACACTAAGTTTGACACTTCTTTTTCCCATTGTTTTATAATTCTCCCTCTATGCATCAACTCTCTTAAGTTTTAAGGTTTCTATTTAGATATAATAGATTTACAAGAATTGTAGTAAGTTTTCTGGGACAAGTAATTTAAAAAGAGAGAATAATCAATAATCTTGTTATTAAAATTTAAGAAACACTAATTCTGGGATATGATAAGAGGGGCTTGTTTATTATAGAAAAAGGTTATATAAATTTGGGAAATGCGACACATTCTAATCTTCCCTAGGAAAATCACAATATATTAAAGGGTCTGAGATGTGCTGAGGGAAGTAACCTATTTGACTTTGTTTAACCCACTATTTCCCAAGATCATTTAAGTAAAGACGACCCCCTCCTCTGCCACACTTTTTTCATGGCATATCTAGTAAACATGAAAAAGTGCTCCTGGGAACATCAGCCTGGAAAATGTGGACCAATGGCTATTTTTCCCATTTATTCATTTAACTCTTATTTATGCACCTATTGGCTCTATGCAACTTATTACTTTTTGGACTTCTACCAGATGAGGAGAAGAAAAATTAAAAGGATATGAAACTCAAATGTGATAACTAATCTGGTTAAGCAAAAAATTTTATAGCAAGCCAGATGGGTGCATATATCATCACTTCATTATTTCTTGAGCTGCTCTGAAAGTTAACTATGAACACAGACTACTGAATTCTGGCTCCACTCTATACAGTCAACTTTTCACATTTAGTTTAGAACAGAGAAACTTGCATTGGCACTTAACTCTTTTTCACTTCCATGGCAAATAGCACTAATCAACCAACACATTCTCTTCAAATGACTCTGGATTCCTTTTCAATGTTTTCAAATTGCCATGAAAGTTAATAAATCTATTTATCGTACTGGTTTAACATGTGCAGGTTAGGGGGATAAAAGTTACTAGTTGAAAGACTTACAAAATCTATTCATTTTAATTTTCCATGATAAATGTCATATTTGCATAAAAATGTACCTTACCAATTTGTAATATCCAACACATTTTCCTTTGATTGTCACCATTTTATATTTAGTTCCCTTCTCCTCCCTTAGGTGCCTATCTAGAACAGACCTCTAAAAATAGGATGTAGAGAAGAAAAATAATTTATATATCTCATGTGTTTTTCGTTCCAAAGAGCTGATCAACAAAAAGATGGTGGGGGGCTGGGCATGGTGGCTCATGCCTGTAATCCCAGCACTTCAGGAGGCCAAGGTGGGAGGACTGTTTGAGCCCAGCAGTTTGAGACCAGCTTGGGCAACACACTGAGAGACCCTGTCTCTGCAAAAAATAAAAAAATTAGCAGGGCATCATGGCATGCATCTATAGTCCCAGATTCTCAGGAGGCTGAGGCAGGAGGATCACTGGAGGCCAGGAATTCAAGGTTACAGTTAGCTATGAAGGCACCACTGCACTTCAGCCTGGGGAACAGAGTGAGACCCTATCTCCAAAAAACAACAAAAAAAAGGTAGAATGTATCACCTAAACACCATTGTTGCCTTAATCACTGCTATGGCATACTGTCCTACTGCAACTCTTTCTTATAACACAGGTCATATAATTTTATGCCTTAGTCTTAGATTGCTTACTATTTTCTGAGCAACCCAATGGTTGCTTTTTTAAAATTAAGAATTTTTTCCTGATAAATGCAATGATTCTACAATTTTTAAATTTTACTGACATTTATTGGCTTATATATATTTTTAAGTTTGTTTAATGTATACAAATTTATGGGGTACAAGTACAATTTTGTTACATGCATAGTGGTCATATTAGGGCTTTTAGGGTATCAATCACCTAAATAATGTACATTATACCTATTAAGTAATTTCTCATATATTTACTTAAAATTGTTATTAATATATTTTGGTTAGTCAACCAAATTATATCTTTAGAAAACTAAATACCAACCCTTGTTATTTCACACTCAACCTTTTTCCTTCCCAAGAGAAGATAAATGGACAAATGGAAGCTGGCTAAGCCAAGGGAAAATGGTGAAGAGAGTAGTTATACTAAAGCAACAGTTTCATGTAAATATGAAGTAAATATGAAGTACGGTATCATTTTACAGTTTGAAAAAGCTATGGAGAATTGTAAGAATAACAAACAGTGTAAGAATTTGCTATCATGTTCCTTCTATTTAAAGTAAGTGTCTTTTCCTTACTCACAAGCAAAATTAATCCACTGGAAATCTTAGGTAACAAAACCAGGAAATCCTGATATAATCCTGATCAACAGAAACAGGAAAATTCAAGAACACTGTGGAATTTAATAGTGTTCATGGAAGCTTTACACAATACCCTAAAGTATATATTTAAGGATACTTAATGGCATAAATACGTTGACTTTTTTATTCAGTCACAGTATATTCTTAAATCATCATATAAACATTTTTTAGGCAAATTTCCAACCATATACCTTTCAGAACCATTGATGAAATTTAATTAGAAGATGAACAGAAGAGGTGACAATGTACTAAAAATTGCAAACAATTATTTTACATAGAACAAAACACAAACATTAATATCATTGCAAACATCATTGAAACAAGGTGAGACAAACAAAATATCTACAATATAGGCAGAAAAAATGTCAACAGACACATCTGTTTCTTATGCTATTAGAATCTGATCTGTCCTAACAATAGATCCAAATATTTAATTTTCAATCTTTACTGTCTTCCATTAAAATTAATTAGGACTAATTCTAAAAGTTGAAATTCAATTCTCTCCAACAAAATAAAAAAAAATAAATCTTAGGTTAAGAATTATAATTTGTTCTGAAACAACTGATGATTTGGGGGAGCCATTCACTAGACTTTGTCACTGGAGACATTTTTAAAGCACGGAATTCTAGAAATTGAAAGGATTCTAGAAGTTAAGAATTATGTAAATCAAACACCTCATTTTACAGAAAAAGAAATTCTGATTCACAGAGAACTCTGATCTTAAAAATCAAGGTAGAGTAAGGAGAAGAAACCCAAGAATGTCTGACCCTTCTTCTTTTCAATATCCCCTCCCAACCCCACCACCAAAATAAGCAAAGCGCTCAAACTAATTTTGGTAAGTTTGATCAAATGATGGATACATAAGATCCTTTAATTTCTGTTGTCTATATGGTCTTACGGAAAGCACCATAAAAACTTAAAACTGAGTTAAATTTATAAAAAAAGTAAAGGAAAAATAATGAAAATATAAACTATACTGGTACTCAAATCATAAAATGGTAACCACTTGCAGTGGTGTCATAGAACAAACACAAATATTATTACTACTACATTACTACTACTACATTACTACTACAGGCCAATCACTTTGCTAGGAACCAGAAAAAGAGCTCTGTATATGAAAAGTATGTGACAGAAATAAAACAAAGTTAATCTGGGTGGAATTTTGGTAAGGAAAATACAGTTATACAGCTAATTTAATTTTGTAAGAATAAAATATAAAAATTCAGTTTCCTAAGATTGTCTTCTTTCTCAAGAGGAAAAAACAAAATTCAAAGCTTAGGGACCATGTATGATATAGCAGAAAGAAATGGAATGATTCTCCTGCAATCTTGGGTCTAGTCTCAGCTCTCACCCTAATTAACCATATAAAAGTGAAACAGTCATATAGTATCTCTGGGTCTCAGTTTCTTTCTGTAAAGCAAGGATATCACAAAAGATAATTAGTAAGCTCCTTTCCACATCTGTGATTCCATACCAATAGGCAGCAACAGGAAGATGTGAGCAATGCTCTTAAAAACATTTAAGCATACAAAATAAATTCATAGACTTTTAAAAAAATTGAGGGTTTTCTATGTACCAGAACTAAAACTAAGTTGGAATGTATTCAACATACTAAAATTGTTGGGCTTATACATATGCACAGAAACCTTTCCTCACCAGGAGAATCTTAAGATGAAATTCTCAAATACAACAACAAAAACAGTTTAGTATCTATCCAATTTCTTAATGGGAGGAAACAAGGAAAAGAATGACAAAACCTGTTTGTGTCATGTTGCATCTCATTTTCCAAATGTGTTTGTGTATGTCTAGGTCTTCATCAAAAGAAGTTTTGAATTAAAACCACTAAAAAAACTAAATGGCTAAGAAAGAAGACAACTGTCTGGCTTACTGCCTTTAAACGAAAGCATCAATTCTGTCAGAGGTGGTCACCACACCTACATACTAATAATTGCTAGTCACATTAATTTACATAGTTCTGAGCTCACATCGAGTATCTCATTTATTAGCCTACTGGAGAGATTGTTGACAACTTAACAAGATTTAAAAAAAAAAAATACAAAAACAACTCTGATCACTGGGCAAGATATATCAGCAGTACTGTTAGGACCTTTACACACCTGCGTCTCTCCCTGACCTCTGATGTGGAGGAGACAGTGCCAGCAGTAGTTGTAGTCAGGGTTGTGGTAGAAGCTGCAGCATTTACAACAGTTGGAGCAACAGGAATG
Source organism: Cheirogaleus medius (assembly GCA_008086735.1). Classification (NCBI taxonomy): domain Eukaryota; kingdom Metazoa; phylum Chordata; class Mammalia; order Primates; family Cheirogaleidae; genus Cheirogaleus; species Cheirogaleus medius. The sequence goes on from VBSM01003169.1 coordinate 3,052,941, forward strand.
GTCACTGCCGTAGGAACACTGTCCTTTTCTTTTTCAGTACTATCCTCAGCCCACAAACGATTTGAGGTACTATAGCATCAATAAGCAGCAACACAAAAAAGAGAAAAGGAAAACAGCTAAACAATGAAAGCACTTTCTAGCAGCTGAAAACATGTGACTACAGGGATGGATTTTTTTAAAACACAAAGTGAGATATCTCATATATGAACCAAAAAGCTCACCCAGAGCTGTCAAAGTGAGAAATTTACATTTTAAAAGCATTCTAATTCAAGGAAGGTTCATAATTCAGGAACTTAATTTTTTTCCCCAGACATGCATAATTGCCTCATTTTGGAACCAATTTTTGTTTGTAAATAATTTTAACAAGGTAAATGAAAAAATCCAGAGCCCCATGATCTTCTAAACAAAAACGCATGCACATACATAAGCACATGATAGACCTGAACACAAAATGTATCTGTGACTTACCTGCTTTGTGTGCCTGCTGAGGAAGAACCCGTTGTAATCTTTGTAGTAGTGCTTGTGCTGGAAAGCAGGCTTTTCTGAAGCCCAGCTGCAGAGGTAACTGTTGGTGTTGATGTGGTGCTTGGAACACTAGAACTAATCAAATCATCTTGTCTTCTACCAAAGGAGCAACTAAACAAAAGAGTCATATCCATATAGGATGTGTTTGTATGTGTCTTCTATAGTTAATGTCTATACATTATACAAATTCACAAGGCTAGAAAAAAAATCTAAAAAAACTGTGTTCCTAAATACACCACCAGCTCCAGCACCAAGAGTTGCATCTACAACTTGCTAGAGTTTAAATGATTTCACTAATTTGGTAGTGTATCATTTTATTGCCTCCTCCCAATCCCCTCAATAAGACTCAATGATAATCTGATCTGGTATTTCATATTTCTGAAACTATTCCAGACCAAACAGTCATTACAGGCTGGGCCTGAAAAAAACACTTTGGTTTGGTTTTATCCAGGGAAAATAAGATGTTGATGTTGAAGAAAATTGGTTTAGAAATGGGTCAGATCCCTAGGAGGGACTCATATCTATGTTATATTTGTTCATATCTTATTCTTCTTTTTGGTTGCTTATAGTAGAGAAATAATTTATAGGGTTTTTTTTTTTCCTCTAATATGATAGTACCAACATTCTAATTGAAGGCATATCTACAGCTCTGAGTTTTAGGACAAGCAAAAACTTTCCAGATCACCAATGATGGCTAGATCAATTAAGACACTGGCCTATTTAAGTTGTTCTCATCAATTATATAAGGAATTCCTATTAAATATGCTGCAATCTAAAAGACATTTCATAACATTTCAAATTTAATTTAATATATAATAGAAACGTATAAGTATGAGTAAATTATTCCATCTCTTAGTATACATTCTGTGTCTTTAAATCAAGTTTTAAACAACGAAAGATGTAATATTTAACAAAAGCACATATTTACTTAAATGATGTTAAATTGAGGGCTCTAAACAAATTGCCTCATATTTTCATAAAAGAATACATAAAAACCACTTAAGAATTATGTTATTACCTTTTATGGTAAGTTGATCCTTCATTAATTGAGCTATTTTTTTTAAGATCATCTTCCCATTTTCTTCTTGTATAGGAACTACTTGCTCGCAAACTTGAAGAGTCTCTGTGAAAAGAAGAACACCCTTCAGATTCTGGAAGATAATTTTAAAATAGGGTTAAGAAAGCTATACACTAGTAAGTATTAGTGGAAGTAGAAACTAGTAAAATCCCTTGGAAAAACACTTTGGAATAGTTACCAAGAAGTTAAAGTAATTCCAATTCTAAGACTCTATCCTTAAGGTATAATCCTAAATACAGGGGGAAAATTAAGATATTTACAGAAATATAATTTACATCCACAAAATATGAGAGAAATTAAATGTCCATAACATGGGCAAGGGAGATGGTTACTTTAACCTCAGCAGATCTACTCTGTGGTATATTATGTACTGATAAAAAACATTGCTCATTGAAAATATATACTAACATTTATACTGCTTATGAGATGTTAGGTGAAAAAAATCATGTAAAATTAGATAACATGATTACAGCTATACCAAAAAGTTCTCAAACTCTTTATGCTGAAAATTAGAAAGAAACAAACTAAAATGTTGACAATGATTAAGTAAGGGCTTTTCCTCTTTTCTTTCACTTTTTCTAAATGTTACAAATATTTAGAGAAATTGTACTAGTTTGTGACCTCATCTCTTACCACTTTCCCCTCACTCTGTTTCAGCCATAATGGCTTCTTTGCTATTTTATGAACATACTAAGTCTGCACCTCCTCAGGACAATGTACTTGGTGTTCTATCAGGAATACCCTCCTTCTCTTCCCACAATACATATCCTCACATAATTGCAATAATGCTCATGTATTAACTCTAATGCTAGATAATAAAAGATTTTATAGTGAATGAATAAAAGCAAATCATAATGAACTCACCTGTTTTCTTTCTCTTCAATGTCAGAGGTACTGGCTAGTCGTCTTGGTATTGTAGGTGCAACATAGGCAAGCCTAGTTCCTTTACTATCTTTCTCCTGTAACAGGAAAGAAAATGAGTGAAAATAAATCTGTGTGCTGATTACAGGGACTGCTAAAAGTATCAGAAAAAGGTTATCCAACAATGTATATTACATAGCCATCACAGTTTACTTTATAGTATTTCCATAGTTCCTAGCTAAACTCTAAAATTAATGTCTATTAGCAGTCAGGTACTACACGTGCACTAAAGGACAACTTGCTCAAACTCATTTTCTTTTCTTTCTCCTTTAGTCTAGAATCAGATAATATTTTAACATAAGAAAGGAAAAGGGCCCGGCGCAGTGGCTCACGCCTGTAATCCTAGCACTCTGGGAGGCCGAGGTG
>VBSM01003169.1:3055930-3073324 GCA_008086735.1 Cheirogaleus medius
AAAAGAAAGAAAGGAAAAAAAATCCTCCACATTTTAATGACCTTTTCTAAAACTTCTATAATAGATAAGTAGTGTCACAAACTAAAATATCATTATTTATTCCAGAGAAATAAGGTCTCAAATACGGTTTACTGAGAAGTCTCAATCATTTATATTATACAAGCTATTCACAACCTTGATAGTCTATGTTCTAAAATATATCAAAATATTCAAAACAAAAATTATTTAAAATATATTTATCCAAATATGGTTGAGAATGTGTAGCAATGATGACACTCTGATATATTCCTGGTATGCTGCCATAAAACACCTAGAAAACAACTGTACAATGAACTTTTTTTAAAAAGAAAAAACATTAAAGTTAATTAACGAGAAAGTTCATCTCTGATGTTCTGATACAAGAATACACTCTTAAATAGAAAAGAAAACTATACAGAAAAAAAATAATACACGCACTAAAAATGCAATAGAAATAATCTAACTATATAAAATAGCATTGAATGAACTATGGTACATCCTATTTGATACAATACTGCCTTTCAAAATACAGTTATTAAAACTACTCATTAAGTTACTTGTAATGTATCAGATGAAAAAGCTGGTAAAAAATTGCAATATTAGATAAATGTAACTTATGAGTATAATCACATTTTAGAATAAATGTGTTCCCAAGTTTTTCAAACTTCAGAAAACTTACTGAATCATAATAAATAAAATAAGTCTGCTCCTTAATACATTCGACTGTACATTCTCAAGTAATAGATTCCTTTAATTGAATATAGTCCCTTAATTTATGTTTTGGGCAAATAAATCTGATCTTCCCAGTACTTATAATTAGATTACATTTGTATTATATAATTCATTAAGTTGGGTACATTAAGTTGATACTTAGGTACAAGATATGTAGGAGAAAATCCACTAGGATTTGATGTTCCTGAAAAAGAAATTATTAGTCTTTATAGAAACCAGATTGTGAAATAGATTACCTTTTCTTTATTATCCAAAGAGGAGGAAAGTCTGGGACTTGAAGCTGAACGTATAACACCTGCAGTGTCTTTTTCTTTCTGAGCCTCTTTAGATGCTGTGATTTCAGCAAGTGCACCATAACTGCCAGTCTTTCTAAGTCCTAATCTCCAAGATGCAGGAGACTCATCTTTTCTCTCTTCTTCTTTCGGAGAAATTTTTGTAGTTGAGGTTGGAAACTTTTTATTTCATTTTTTAAGGAAAGGAAAAAAGAATTATTAAAACTAATCCAGTCCTTACGTTAGAAACAATAAGTTTACAGATAATATGTCTAAAATTATAGTTAATAGTCTCAGGAGGAAACACTTTTACTAGGTAGGTTAATGTCTTAGTCAAAAATGTAAAGATCTAAAATTGAAAAATGAATAGACTCCCTTTCCAGAGGTTAGACTTAAGAACACTACACACTACACACTGTATCACACAGAAATATTATAATGCAAATACAGAAAACAAATGAGCACACCATAAGGACTTAAAACCATGCATCTTTGGAACCAATTTATATTAAACTTGTTATGTTGTAACCTAATATAAATTCTTTCACGTAGAAATGCCTCACCATAGATTTTTCACCCTTACTGGGCACAAGAACAATGCCAGTTTTGCGCAAGCCCTGCCTCCATGATGCAGGGTCTACTGATTCCACCACAGGCATGATAGGAGCAATGAAATCATACTAAAGCCAATTAAAATAAGACAGGTAAAGAAATAAAGATTGAAAGCATGAAAACAGAGAAGGGATGTCAAGAACAAAAATAACTTTTTTATTTTAAAAATAATTTTATAATAAATTGAAGCCCAATAATTGGGTAATGACCCAATCTTTGAAAATCATTGGGAACAAGTTCTAGATTTAGCATGAGATAATCTGAAAAAAATCTAATAAAGAAACTTCTAAAGCAGTTGAAGGTATATAGAGTAAATAATACTACATCATGTGAATGAACAAACTATGGCACATGAATTTTGTTTTTATCCCTTTATATGCTCTAGTTTTAAATCCAACAATCAATAAAAAATAACTGATATTTTCTACTTATAATACTTAATTCAATAATATTTTTAAGATCACAGTCTTAACTTTATTGTTTGATTTTTCCACCAAACATTAATTTAAACATTTCAACTAAAAACTAATTTTATGTACTAGTATTTATTCTATTTTTAGGGCTTTCCAACAGCCCTAAAAATGCAACATCTGTTATCTTTAACTAGTTCACTTCATCAACTTCACTTGCAGAATTTAAATATTCAACCACAGTTAACTATAGATTGGTGAATATAGCAGTTAACCAGTTACTCCAAGCACAGGGTATTAATGATTTTTTAAAAATCAGCCAGGTGCAGTGGCTTCACACACCTATAATCCTAGCACTTTGAGAGGCCAAGATGGGAGGATTGCTTGAGGCCAGGAGTTCATGACCAGCCTCAGCAATACAGCCAGACCCTTCTCTACAAAAAAATAAAGAAAATTAGCCAGGCAAGGTGGCGCATGCCTGTAGTCCTAGCTGCTTGGAGGCTGAGCTGGGAGAATTAACTGGGCCCAGGAGTTTGAGGTTACAGTGAGCTATGATCATACCACTCTACAGCATGGGTGACAGGGCAAGACTCTGTCTCAAAAAAAAAAAAAAAATCCTTTCTTTCATATTTATTTATTGCCAAAGTTTGCTACAATTAGAAGGTTAATAGAGCTTGTTAAAGTCCCCATGATGCTAGAGGGCCATATCACAGACAAAACTGTCATAAGGTACCTCTGGTACTTTCAGTAATTCCTACCAGTAGGGTCTAAGCATTCCTCAGTTCCCAGAATGTATATCAAAGTACTCCAGGGAGCCCCCAAAGTTTGGAACCTCTATAATACCCTATGCAATATGATAGGTTTTGAGACAAGTACTTACTGACTTGTGAGTTTAAACGTCTAGACTCTAAATTTTAGGTTTGCAGATCATAGACAATACATAAATGAATGAGTGTGGCTGTAATTCAAAAAAAACTTGAGACAATGAAATTTGAATTCATGTCAGAAAATATTCTTGCTTTAATTTTTTTCTTCCAATGATTTAAAAATTTAAAAACCAATCTTAGCTTGTGGACTGTACAAAAAATGGTATGGGGCCAGGTTTGGCCCACCAGCCATAGTTTGCCAACCCCTTGCCTTACTCCTCCACCCCTGAAAACTGGAAACAAATGTTTTTCCTCCACGATAAAACAGCCAGATAGCTACAATGAGCCATGACTGCACCACTGCATTCCAGCCTGGGCAACAGAGTGAAAAACCCTTTCTCAATAAAATACAATAGCCAGATAGCAGATAACATTTACTGAAGCTAATATTTAATAAATGTTTACTATTATCTGCCCTAAGTAAAGTGCTTCAAAAGGGTTATCTTGTTGAAAATTTAAAACTACCCAACAAAATACTACTACTTTGGTTATTTTAGAGTTGAGAAAAATGAGTCAGTAGTATCAATTTTGAAATGGGCGGGGTTTTTTGCCCTATTATGGCTGATATACCTCTACTCTGCCCAACATGAATCTGGATTCAAGTACTAGTTTATATGTTTAAAAGCAACTTTCATTTTTATTTGGTACATCAATAAATCAACCTTTCTGAAATACTTGACACATTAACTGCCACACAAAATTTTTTTCCCTGGAGCCATGGTGCTTTATTGAACAAAATGATACTTTCTAATTTGTTATTTTTTATTGTTTTCTGTGCATGAGTTATATGCAACACAATCCACGTTTTTAGAATTAAACTGTCAATATTAACTGTAACAGTAAGAACATCAACAAGTTAAGATTTTCATGAACTAACTGCACAGTTTTGCTTCACACAGACCCGGGCTCAAAACTAGCCTGAGTTAAATACAACTCATATGGCAGTCAATGTGTTAGCTATACCTCTTCCCAGAAACTCTCTTTTGCTTTTATAACAGGAGGCTATCTTGACATTCTTACTTTTTTTGACCACCCCTTTTCTAGGTGTTTTTTTTTTTTTTTTGGTTAACAACTTTCCTTGTCCTACCGCTGCAACACAAGTACTTCAAGAGTCTGCTCTCATATCTTCTATCTCTTTCTACTTTCTTCTCCTGGAGGTTGGGAGGTACAGTCTTCTCTACTTCCTCAAGCTAAATATTAATTGTATTCAGCTTATTCTCAAATTTGTTATTCTCCAGTCCGACTCCTAAATTTCTAGTCCTTAATTTCTGTTTGCCTGTAGAATGGTTTACATATATAGGACTGTAATTGGAACTTGAAATTCAACATGTCTAAAATCAAACAATTTTACTTACAAATCGCCTCTTCCTCAGTTCCCTATTTCTGTTATCTCTTCAATTCCTTATGTTTTAAACTTCACAATCATGTTAGACTTCTCTGTTCTCTTCCTTCTCATAAATTCTCAAGTCTTTAATTCTCCTCTCTTCTTTATAAGCCCATGCCACTTCCCTATTTTATATTCTTATCACAGTGGGCAACTTCAATGACTTTCTAATAAACCTTTTCACAATCAGCCTCTTATCTTCAAATATATACACTGTTACCAGAATAATATTCTATAAAGTATAATTCTCTCACAGCATTGCTCAAACATTTTCTGTGATTCTCTACTACCTACCAAATTAATTATAAACGTACTACACTGGAAGTGAAGACATTCCACCATTTGGCTCTACTTTTCCTGTTTTACTTTGTGTATATATATGCACCTATAAATCAAATTGAATAATTCATTTTTCTTGCTAAACATTCCATGTTACTTCCACTTGCTCACACTGTTTCTCTTCTGTCCCTTTCAACAAATTATATAAATCCTCCTCCTCTCTCTGTTGAAAGTACTACTTATTCAAATGTTCTGGTCCTATTACCTTAAATCAAGTACAATTTGTACTATTAAATCATAATGCTACATCTGTACACTTCTATTGGCATACTTCATAAACCCATAATACACAGCAGCTTTGTTAGATTATTAGTTATTAAATTGGATTCAATTAACCAGAACATTTAATTCTCAAAAAATTCTGAATTTTTACTACCCAGTAAAGAAAACAGGATTTATGTTTAATTGGAATATATACCCATAAGCAGAATAGGTAATCTGTCTTAGCGATCCCAACAATACTTATTTTGACTAGAGAGTTACATAAACTTACGGTTAGTTAACAATTTAAAGCATAAAAGCAAACTGATGGTTTAACAGATGACATCTCCACAAATCATCAGCCTGATCTTATTGGTGCAGAAATAGTTTTTTAATTTCAGCTGAAGAGTTAAGAAATTAAGATCATTCAGGCTAGTTTTGAGCCCAGGGCTATGTGAAGCAAAACCCTGCAGATGGTTCAGTTTTGGAATACATAAGGTAACTCCTTCATATAGTTTCTTGATATTCAAAGTATGTAGCAATGAAACCCATACATTTCTGTCACTAAGAATTTACATTATTGCTTTCCTTGGGATGTGTTTTAGAGGAGAATTATTACTACCAGTACAGATTTTTTAAAAAAATTCTATAGTTTATGGTTTCAAAAAGGTCTACATTTCGACCACTTAAAACCAAGTACAAATATTAGCAAGACTGACAATACAATAGAAACACTGTGAGAATTTAAAATCAGTCCTTAAATCCATGCAAACCAAATAATGTCAGACAATCGACAAAATAAGAAGTCCAAAAGCAGAGACCTGATAACAATACACAATGTGCAACCCTTGAGTGGACCCTTGATTTCAAAAAACAGACAGCTAGAAAAGACATTACTAGAATAATTGGGAAAATCTGAGTATGCACATTAGTTAACATAAATAACAGTATTATGTTAAAGTTAAATTTCCTAAGTATGATTATTTTACTGTGGAAATGAAGGATAATGCCTTTGTACTTAGGAAATACATACATACTGACATATTTAGGGATGGGTGTATGACTGCAATAAATTCTTTAAGGGTTTTGGGGGGAAAAGTATGGCTGTGTACAGAGAGGAAAATGAGTATGCTCATTAAAGGTAATGAGGAATGGTGAAGAGAACCCTTCAAAAAGAGACCAGTAGATCAAACCCCTGCCCAACAAACCCTTAATCTTTAATTTGGGCTCAAAGAAGGACAGGTTCTAGAGAAGCATGGAGAAAAGGAAAGCCTTCAAAAAGATCAACATGCTAGTTGGAAAATTGCTTTGGTGGAGAAGAGGTGAGTGGGATGAAGAACAGATGGAGAACAGAAAAAGGAAGAAGAGGAAGAAACGAAACTAACATTTTGGGAGCACACTTAGCTACTAGCCAGGCTCTCTCTCTCAATGAACTCTTACAATATTAATTTTCTTTGTTAATTCTGTTTTGTTTCGTGACAGATAAGATAGTAAATAACTTGTTCAAGGTCAAGAGGTAGGGTCAGGAGTTGATCTCTGGTTTTCTGACCTCAGAGATCATGCTTTTACTGGCACACCATAGTTGCATGCCTAGTGCTTTGTACTATGAGTTAGAAAATCCAAATTCTAGTTCTCGCACTGTTTTGTGGTAGTACTTTTTGTGCCTTACTTACCCATGTGTGAAATTATCAACATGCACCTTTATTTAACAAAGATAAAAGATATAAAACCTGAGTTTCTCAAAATAAAAGTTCAACATAAATAAAAACTACCATAATTTTAATTTAATTTAATTTTAATATTATAAAAATGTTTATCTGTCATTTATTTTTAACTACCAACTGTATGTAATGTTTGTTAACTATCAACCATAATATCAACTGCAAAAAGGATACCTCCCCGCCAAAAAGACTTTAACATGGTTCAGAGGAAATTTCAGTCAAATTAAAAACAGAAGAATATATTTCTATTCTAAAATCTTAAAGATTTCTGGAATAAGATATAAAAATTCAGAATTGTTTCAATGAGTTAGTCCAAACAGTACTTAAATAGAATATATGTATTTTTAGCACACAAAATTTTGGCTTACCTTTTTAATAGGTGATGTAGGTGTTGCCTGACCTGATGACACAGTAGGTGTTGTAACAGCTACAGGAGCTGCTTGTGTACTACAAGTGTTGGCATTAGTTACAGATGCCATAGGTTTTGTCTTATCTAGTAAATGAACAAAAAATTAAAAGTCAAGATTCTATAGGAATTTGGCTGCAATGGTTAGGAAAATATCCATTTATATTCTATTTCTGTTTAAGATTTTGTTAATTTTAAGTCTTTCCACATTGCTATGTGTTTTCATGAGAGGATTTTTCAAGTTTCTAGATACGTCTCAATATGTATGCTGAAGTAAACAGTTAAGATAACATGAAAGACACACAACAAAGCTTCTGAAAATAACAAGCACAAATAGAACCTGATTACTGTACTTTTATAATTAAGAAAATTTTAAAAATTTAATTAAGATTTAAAATTTGAATGCTTGAATGCAATGTAATTTAAAAAATGAATAATAGCTATGCAATTTTCTAATGGATAAACAACTACTATTGCTGATCTAAAATGCACTGCTTCTCTTTATTCTGGTAAATCTAAAAGTGCTTTTGTCAATAATCAGCTTATATTCCTGTCAAATAGTATGATTAAGTGGCCCGAAAAGCATGCCTTCCTACTCCTAAAAAGTCTAAAGGTAAATGGGGACAACACTATCTTCCTGGAAAATAATCTACCTAACTGTGGAGAGAGTCATTTAACAAATATTTACTAAATGTCTCTATTCTTTAAGTACTGTCCTAGGTACTAGGGATATATCAGCCAGTGAAAAGACAAAAAACCTTCACTCCATGGAACTTATAGTAAGAAAAATAAATAAACAAAATAAGCTCCATGTACCACCATCCAACTTATTAAGTAAATATTGTTAATACTGTTGAAGTTCTTTTACCCATTTGATATCAATGAAAAACGAAATTTTCAAGTTTTCAAGTTCTAGGGCAAAAAATCCTAAAAAGCAAAAATATACTTCTCCTTTTCATTCCTTCAACTATCCCTCAAATTTATAAGTTGTCTGAAAAGCAATTAAAACTTTTGGTTGAGTTCTTATTTTTATCTGCTTTATAGGAAGAGAAGGAACAGTGAAGAAAATTTATGAAAAAAAATATTTGACAAAATAGTTATTTTACGTCAAATAGTTTCTCAAAGAAATAACCTTACAAAAAGTAGAAAAAAGAAATGGTTTAGAAATGGTCAAATCAAGCTGTAGCTCTCTCTATAGGGAAATGGGTTGCTTTTTCAAGTTTGCCATAAAGTATGATAAAGCCTGATTAACATTAGAAGAATGAAAGAGAAGGAACTACACAGCATTTACATGGATTAATTCTTGAGACTGTCAAATTTTCTTGGCACAACTGACCACTAGCAACAGGAAGAACAAAATTATCATAGTACAATGCTTCATAGAAGCATTTAAAGTTAGCTCAGTGAGAAACCGAGCAGAGGGCAACTGGTATTAAATTCCAAACAGGGAACTAAAAATAATAGAATGCAATTTGATGGTAGTCAGTTATATTTAATAGAATAGTAGAGTTTAAAAGTTTAAAGAAGTATCCAGATCACGTAGTCCAACTCTTCTCATTTTATAATTAGGAAAATTTTAAGCAAAACACATTCAGGTTTGATAGTTAGTGGTAAACTGGACTAAAATTAAAGTCTTTTGTTTGTTTGAAATAGCTCCTTGGTGCCTAACACTGAACAGTATACAAGGGTCAATTAAGAAAAAAGTTAACAAAAACCTAGAAATCCGTGAAAGATCTGCTTGGACTTCCAGTTCTTGAATTCTATTAAATAAACAGGAAAAGACTTGACACATGAGTTAGGAGATCTGGGTGCTAGTCCCGGCTTTCTTGTGCATATGTGCAGATAGTTTGATTTGTAATGATATAGTTAACTATATAGACTGGGAGCCAAGACGTGTCTCCCAGGGAAGAGATTAACTACAAAAAAAGAAGAAGAACCTTTAAATACTCGCAAAAGTATATGGATCAATTTAAATTCAATACATCATTTTATCTTTCAGTTTTTGTAAAATGCACAAGGAAAACAGTACAATTTAACTGAAGTGTTTTCAATAAGCATGTATATTGACTATATTTAAATTAGCAGAGTTTAATGTTATACAATTATTATATGAAAGCTAACAGTTATTACAAAGTAACTGATTATTATAAAGTATCCATTGAAAGCACTTATTATTATCCTAATTTTACAGATGAGAAATCTGAGATTAAATAAATTACCCACACATACAATTTTATGCATGAACCAGTCTATGTTCTTAAACACTATGCATGCTGATTCTCACATAATTTGCTTTTATAATTAGAAATATTTTAAATTAGCATGTTATATAAATATAACAGTCAATGACTACCTATTGCTCTTGCATCCAATTTTATCCATATGATTATCTCACCAAGGCAAAGGATATGTTGAGTCATAAGACCAACAATGTGACATCAACGAAGAAAAATTTAAATTCCTAAGTGACTAAAGTCTAGCCATTTATGAATTTCACAAACTCTTGTATACTATAGAAAAATTTACTTTTTGGATCAGTAAACTAGCAGAAAATAAAGGAATCCAAAACACATCACCTGAGCAACAAAGCTAGCCCATTTATCTTATTTTTAAATGGGAAACAATTATCAGTATGTTCCTTGACTGTGTTTATTTAGTAAATCTTAGCTTCTCATATTTTCTTAGAGGAAATATTTTGCTGAGTGAGTAAAAAGAAAATGACTCAAAGAGCTGCTGGTGTATCTACAGGAAACAGATTCCAAGAAATTCTAGGGCTCCATTTGTGTTTACCAATGACCACCGAACTGGTCCTGATGATGATGACTTTTTTCGCTGATCAAAAATATTAATGGAAGTAGAATATTTTCTTCTGATAAATTTATATGCTAAAATGCTGGGTTACAAAACTCAAAGACGGCAATATTAGTATTTCATGACATTCATAAGTTTTGAGTGATTAACTGATACACATTAAGAAAATAAATGTTATTTAATAAAAGCAATTTGGTAAACAAAATCTATAAAACTGTGGACCCACGGGGAAAAAAACCCACAGAAACCAGATCCTTGATAGGGAAAAAAAAAAAAGGAATGTAAGTTTTTATAGTGGCTTTGTAAAGCAATTTGGCATATATGAAAACTGAAAACGTGTGTACCCTATGACTCAGTAATTCACTTTCTAGTCCATTAGAGAATCTGTGCAAATATATATATGAAGCATCATCACTGTGGCATTATTTAAAACAACAAAAAACTGGGAATAAGGTACATGTTCATCAGAAGGGAAATGGATATATTTAATAGAATATTATACAATAGCTATAAAGATAAATTGTATAGATAAATTCACAGAAACAGATTTATGGACAAATGTAAAAAACATAACTTTTGAGTGAAAAAAATAAAGATGTATAACAATTCCTAGAGCATAAAAATAAAAACACAAGGCAATATTATAATTGCTATAGAGTACTTATGAATGTACACATAAAAGATTATAAAAATGGACTACAAGATTACCAAAAAAACTCATGATAGAGATTGTCTTTAGGAAGGAAGGAAAAGGAAGCAGACTAGGGTGGGTGGTGGCTAAAGAAGACAACTGAAATGTTTTAATTTTATTTAAAAAAATTTGAAGCAAATATGACTAAATGTCAACAGCTGTTAAGTCTTAAGTCTTAGTAGTAGGGACATGAATGTTTATTATATTATAGTTTTCTGTATCTTTAAAATTTCTCAAAACAAAGCAAATTCTCCCATACCCTCCCATACCCTCCCAGGAAAGGATCTTGATTCAGTCCCTACACTATTATTTCTTACGGAAAACTCAGGATGCTGCAGGGACCAGCTCCCTGGACTTTTGGGCCTAAGAAAGCAACAAGAACATTTTTGAATTGCTGAGAATCCATTCACAACCTATCTGTACCATCCTGAGGGAGTCGTAGAAGCCTCTGCACTTTCTTCGAATATAGGTTAGCAAAACACAGAGATGAACAAGATCCCTCAGATAATTAGAAAATAATAAATTCACAACTGTAAATAAGTTTCTAATATTCACTGAAAGGTAATTGACTGGGTTGCCAGGTATCTGAACAAGTAGCAAATTGTCCGAAAAGTTTAAAAATTAAGCCTGATCTTGTCTTATTATACACTCCAACAAAATTCAGTGAAAATGTATTTATCTTTCAAATTTTACCTGTTTCAGCTTCTGATTCTGAATCATCTTCCTCATCTTCTTCACTAGAGCAGCTAGATTCATCTTTCTTTCCTTCTTCTTCTTCATCAACCTTTTCTTGTTCCAGAGATTCAATACGTGATGCATTTTTCTCTGGTTCAATAATCAATGTCTCTTTGCTGTAAAAGGAAAAGAGCCTTCAAATGATTATAAATACAAAAGGTAAAAATACATTAGTTTTTCCCAGATGCACAATAATCATGCACAAGACCATTATGCCAACTCATTCATAACAATAACAAAACTTACTTTAATATTTTACTTACTTTTTAAAGGTCTTCTGTGACTGATTATTGTCCATATTTGCTGTTGATTCAATTAGTGGAGATTTTTTATCCCGTTTTTCACTATGGAGCTTTATAGAAAGTTATGCAAAGAAAAATAAGAATACTATTAAAATAACATGAATAAAATATAGTTTAAAATAATAACAAAGTCTTTTTTCAAACACAAAACAAAACAAACAAATAAAAAGATTTAAGTTTTACCTGAAAAGGAAAGAGCCTGGGTAAAGAAGGAAAAGGACTAGATAATTAAAAAGCTCCATGCAGAACTAAATGAATTTTTTAGATCCTTCCAACTTTAGTTCACTGAAAAAAATCAATGTCCACTAACCACTTAGGATAGCTGATGGTACTGTTTCCAGTTATATAACTCCTTGCTTATCTAGAACCTGCTATTAGAAAGCTGAGATTTTACAGTCTCCTCCTTTTAAGCAAAATTCTCTTATGAAGTTATAAAACATGTTATTCCTGAGTCCATATACATTATTTAAGTGTTCATTTTGTGGGGAAGGAAATAGAATGGGGATAAGCTACACAAAAGGCTAGACAACACCACTACCCCTGTTTGATTGCTAGGAATAATTTAAAACCAAAAAGTACAAAACATCACAAGAATACTTTTTTAACTATCTGAAATTCAAAGCTATTCAGGGAATTCAGTAATATAGGCAATTTTTAGATAGTCATCAAAACATACCAGATTTTGTTTCTTTTGCAACTCCTCCAAATATCCTAAAACATCTTCATCTGCTACATCAAAGGCTGTTTGGCCCTAGGTAGGAAACAAGGAGGTGGTGATGACAAAAAGTCAATAAATCATAAAATGTCTTCAGTAATTCAGTATAATTTTATAGAAAGATGTTAGGTAACAACTCTAAGGTGAAATCCATGTGAGAGAGAAGCTGAGAACACCCCCTCCCTTTTTTTGGTAACAGCTTTTTTAAGATGTAACTCACATACCATACGATCACCCATTTAAAGGGTATGATTCAATGGTTTTCAGTATTTTCACAGTTACACAACCATCACCATAATCAATTTTAGAATATGTTAACATCACAAAAGAAAGAACATACCCTTTTGCAGTCACTGCCCCCCACCTCATTGTCTGCATTCCCCTCAGCCCAAAGCAACTACTAATCTACTTCCTGTCTCTAAGGATTTACATATGCTGGACATTTCACATAAACAGATTCACACACTATGTGGCCCTTTGCGACCAATCTCTCTCTAAATGTTTTCAATGTTCATCCATGCTGTACATATATCGCTACTTCATTCCTTTTTATTGATGATTAATATTCCATTGCATGATATACACATTTTGCTAATCTAGCCATCATCATCCGGACATTTGCTTTTGCTTTTTGCCTAAATGAATAATGCTGCTATGAGCATTCATGTACAAGTTTTTGTGCAGACATCTGTTTTCATTTTCTTGGATATATACCTAGGAGTGAAATCACTGGGTATTTTAGCCTTTGAGACCTTATTTCTTTTTGATAAATACCTAAAACTTAATTAAATTCTTGGTAGAATAAAAAATATATATATTTCTAAACTTCTTAATGTTCAGCTAACCACAGGTATAGCTTAGTCTTAAAAATTAGTACAGATGAACATCTGTCAATCTATTTTAATTCAATCTGTAAAAGAAAATTTCAAAGAGCTGCTAACAAAACACAGTAAGAATTTTTCCTGTTGCCTGCCTTCGTCCTTATAAGAACCCTCGCTGATACAAGTTTCTAGGATGCCAAAAGTTTCATTATTTGGAATATATTCTCTCCCATATGTTATCCAGTATATGAAGCTTTCTCAGAAAAATATTCTGTATTCAACTAGAAAATATACCATTCTGAAAAAAAGTTCAAATTTCTTTCCTAACAGTATTCCTATATCCACAACAAAGTCAGAATGGATAGATAATAATGGCTTTGAAAACCACACTATTTTTTTCCATCCATGCCACTGACCAGGGCTGGGGGGGGGGGGGGAGGGGACACACTATATTTTTCATTTTAAAACAAACAAAACTACAACCCTCAATTCTACATCAACATCAGGGTGTTAATAGCTACTCAGAAAGGAGGTAATTTCTAAATACTATAAAACAAATGATAAGCTACCTAATATCTGAGCTAGTTTTCTCATTGTCTGTTAATAAAATGAAAAGGTATGATCCATGAAGTATTCTTAAAAATACATAAAATGCTGTTTTATAGGTAAAAGAGTATGTGTATTTAAAATTTGCAAGATTCAAAAACACTTCTTATATTTGCCTTTTCTTGCTAGAAAGTCTTCAATCTATCCTTCTCCATCCAGTCCAAGATAAAAAGTGTTAGTTAATAAACTGCCCTCCCATTTCATCCTTGAGTATTAAACGCCAAGAATTGAATTCCTGAAGAATAAACTGCTCTGAAATAAAATAACTGGCTCACAATTTAAGGTGCCCTTTAGATTAGAAGTAATGTTAATTCCAGTTTTTCTATGTTATACTCTTTGTATAATTAATTCTAAAATGTTACCAATGCTATACTTTTAAACTGTGTTCATGATCATGTTATTATGTAGAAATAACTCACTGACTACTTTTTAAGTATTATTTTAAGCATTTGTCAACCCTTCTCATGAATGAAATACACCTTGAACATTTTATTAATACAACTGTAATTTTTACAGTAGTTAAATGCAATAGGGTTATTTTAATAACTAATGAATTTTCCTTTTTAAGAGTAAGAAATTAGATCACCTTACTAACCTTTCTTTTCACTCTCCCTTGATAAATGAGTCTACTTTGCAAACAGCAGCTGATAGAGAATAAAAACTAGAGTAAAGTGTGGGCTATAAACAGAAAAATTTCTAATTTCATAAAAGCACACCCATCAAATTAACCCAATAACTTAAACAGGTTCTTTAAACAAACTATAGGACAGTTATGCTAACAATTGTGAAGTTATGAACATTATTTGATTCTTAACTACCATTACTGTGTTTCACTAATGGAGTACAAACACAGCACGGTACATAAGCAGAGTCACTCAAAGCAACCAGGAAACAACTGAGGAGAATACAATGCTGAGTTATAAGAAATAAGAACTCTATCAGTCCAGAGAACTATCTGAAAAGAAAAAAAATGACTGCTTAAAAAAATCAGTTCAATGCATACATAAATTTATCAGAGCCACAGACACACTAGAGACATTGTAAGTCTAACTTCATAGTCTCTTCATTCTTCTCTACTCACTTATTCCAACTGAACTACTTGTGCAGGTATGATCTCTTTTCATCTTCACAAAAACCAGTAAGTATTAATAGATGGGACAAGTATTATCATGATTCTCATTGTACAGATGAGGAAACCCAGACTCTTAAGTACATGGTATTTGCCCAAGGTCATGAAGATAATGAAGGGAAAGCGGAAGGAGAATCTAGGTTGCTACTGCTCTAGTATGTCACTTTGTCTTATAAAGAATAAGAATAAGCTTGGACCGAATTAGGATAAAAAGAAATCCTTGTCCCCATTAACAGCAGGAATAGGTTTGTTATTCATTTAAATCTTTATAATGATAGGTATCAAGCTAAAAACTTGTCTGGTAACTACTGTCTTAATGCATTTAGAGAAATACCAACCAGAAAAGCAGCATCTTAGTTAATATTTAAGAAGAAACAATATTTAGGTATAGTCTAGTAAAACAATTCTTTTAATAAATTAAGGAAGCAAAATAAAAACCTAAAAATCTGTATCACATAATGTATAATAATGAATTCAAATGACAGCAAATATTTTACAGTTTGCAAATGAGTTAATAAGACCAAAAGTTCTAAATATTTATTTTTAGAACATTTTTCTGAAACATTTTCAGATTTTCTATATGATTTGTTACATTTATTTCCCCAAATCATGTTTGAATTCATCCAAACTCTGAAAGTATCTTAAGTATATTACTTTGATATCATTTAAAAAAGAAAATTTAGTAAAAATCTTCCATTTACAAAAGACTGTATCGAATAACAAGATGAATTCATATAGGCAGGAATACACAATTAAAACAATGTAATTTATTTTGATTGAACATTAAGTGTGACATGTTTTTTTTTAAATGTAGCCAATAAAAACAGAGAAGACAGCCTAACTCACATATGCAAAGTTATAAAATTATTAAAATTTTTAAAATTAAGAGGAAAGTCTTATAAGAATATCTTATAATACTAGAGAAGTTCTCAAAAAAAAAAAGAGAAAGGCTTGTATTTGGGTATATTTATGGCATAAAGGCCTTTGGAATGCTATGTACATTATGTAGCTCTTCACTATTAAAAGATGTCTTTAAAATCTTGATTTTTAAAAAAACAATATTTTGACAAAAATTTAAAATTATATTTTTATAACAATAGTACTTAGAAAAATAAAACATATGAAGAAACTAAAACAAAAAAAAGTTATAGAGGAATTTAGCAGAATTTTAAAAACCCACTTAATTATGAGGGCTTTAGAAAAATTACTTAACTTCTCTGATCATATTCCTGAATGTGTAAAACTCTTAACTTCACAGGATTGGTAAAAGGATAATATATATGAAAAAAAGTTGAAAACCATAAAATTATAAGGGAAAATGAGGCACACTCACAATTCTTCTTCTTCTTCTTCTTTTTAAAAATTTTTTAAAGAGACAGGTTCTCACTCTGTTGGCCAGGCTAGAGTGCAATCATAGCCCACTGTAGCCTCAAACTGGGCTCAAGCAAACCTCCTGCGCCTCAGCCTCCCAAGTAGCTGGGACTACAGGCACACACCACCACACCTGGCTAATTTTTCTTATTTTTTTGTGGAGGCAGAGTCTGGCTATGTTGCCCAGGCTGATCTCAAACTCCAGGCCTCAAGCAATCCTCCAACCTCGGCCTCCCAAAGTGCTGGAATTATTGGCATGAGCCACTGGGCCTAGCCACAATTCTTTTAAGATCACACAAAGATATATTGAAATGATGGAATGAGGGAATAAGATATCAAATAAAATCTAGGGTGACAAAATGAGCTGCTATTATAGTAATAAGGAAGCAAAAGGATATAAAGCAAGATAATTTTATATGTACTCTTTCTCCTGGAGCATCATTATAATGAACTGTATGGCATAGGAATTAGATAATTGTAGGCCAGATGCAAATAAAATGATTTTTTCTCATATATACTATATATTGTGTTGTTTCACTAGAATATTGACTCAGCAGTGGAAACATAACATGTTTAAACTAAGAAGTGAAATAATCCTTTTGGAAAACCATTTCATTTAATAAGCTTCTCTCTTCTGGTACTTATCTGGAAGCCACTATTGCTAAATGAATTATCAGTACTGATAATTGATACTGGATATCAATTATCAGTGGACAAGTGGCCTTTAGGGGACACGGTTTGGAAGAGAGATAGGAATGAAAATGAAGAGTTCAGAGGGTAATAGGTATCTATTAATAAGAAATCTATTTATCTATTAATAAGAAATAGGTATACTAATTTCTTCAGAAAAATCCAACAGCAGGGGGAATTTCTACATGGAAAGAGAGGAAACATGAATTGTAAAGCTAAAATTAGCTGGCCTTTTACTTAAAATTAAATAGTATTATTTGTCTTCTAATGCTGATTACAAAAGAGATAACTGTTATAATTAAAAGTAGAGAAAGTAAATTATTGAAAGTTTTGACTAAAAATTCAGACTGAAGATTTTTATACTTATATATAAGCATAAACCTATACCCACAGATGGATCATTCTCAAACGTTTTTTATCTTAACTTTCCTAAAGATGTTTACCATTTCCTATACTATTCTTCCCTGCCTATTTCTTATACTGAATTTTTTTTTTTTTTTTT
>VBSM01003169.1:3085314-3135075 GCA_008086735.1 Cheirogaleus medius
GGGAGGCATGGGCAATATACGTAACCGTAATATTTGTACCCCTGTAATATGCTAAAATAAAAAAAAATGTAAAAAAAAAAAAATACTGAACAAATCATTATAATTAAAATCAGCCCTGTTTACAGTTACGCTAACAATTTCCTTTATATACAAGGAGACCCAAAGGCAGTAAGTTTTCAGTACAACTCCATGCCTTTTCTAATTCATAGTAATTGCAAACTAATATTAGACAAATAAATAGCAGTACAAAAAGATTTATGTTAAGGAATTAGCATTGTGTGACAGGAAACTGTTGACAATCTATCTGGATAGTCATCAGGGCAAAATGGGCAAATGAGTTAAGAAAGAAATCACTCTTCTTCCTAGGTTGTGAGGCCTTGTATCTATTCTTTAGTTTCCTCAACTCTTGAAGATTCATGACTCTGAAATACCTGTCTAAAACATGGCTGTTAAAGCTCTTCTGTGTACTTATCCAGGCTACAATTAATAACTACTTTCTAATGTATACCCTGTTTCTTCTGGGCTCTAGGTACCTTCAATCACTTTTTCAATGCCCCAATTTTACTTTAGGTATTTAAATATTTTCTCAGTTTTAGTGCTTAAGATAATTAGCTTCTATTCCTTCTAATCCTTAGCTTCTATTTTCTGGTGAACCATACTTCAGCAGCAGTAATCAATCCTCTAAATTAATATCTCATACCTTTCCTCTATCATTTAACCTTAGTAAAACACAGCTCTGATAATTACCTGTTTGATCACCATCTAAACATAATGGAATATAACAGAAATCACACACAGTAATTTTTATATATATTCATTAATTTTTTTTTAAATTGTAGTAAAATACACCTAACATAAAATTTGCCATCTTCACCATGTTTAGGTGTCCATTTCGGTAGTGTTAAGTCCATTCATATTGTTGTGCAAACAATCTCCATAACTCTTTTCATCTTGTAAAACCCATTAAGCTACTACTACTACAACAACTACTACTACTACTACTACGCATTCTCCCCTCCTCCTAGCCCCTGACAACCATCATTCTGTTTTCTCTCTCTGTGAATTTAACTATTCTAGGTATCTCATATAGGTGGAATCATACAGCATTTGTCTTTTTGTCACCAGCTTAAGTTACTTAGTATAATGTTCAAGTTTCAACCATGTTGTAGCATATGTCAGATTTGATTCTTTAAGGCTGAAAAATATTCTACTGTTATGTATATACCACATTTTGTTTATCCATTCATCCATCAATGAATACTTGGTTTGCTTTCCCCTTTCGCTATTTATGAATAATGCTGTTACAAACATGGATGTACAAGTATCTCTTAGAGAACTTGCTTTCCATTCTTTTGGGTATATTTCCAGAAGAGGAGTTGCTGCATCTTATATATATTCGTATGTGTGTGTGTATATATATATATATGCTTTAAGATATAATTCACAAACCACTTAAAGTGTACAATTCAATGGTTTTTAGTAAATTTGCAGAGTTATGTAAACCTCATCACAATTGATTTTAGAATATTCATCACACCTAAAAGAAACTCTGTACGTATTAGCATTCACTCCCCATTTATAAATTAACATCTCCCAAATTTGTATCTCCATCTTGTAACTCTCTCCAGACTCACATATTCAACAGCTGGGATATCTAATAGGCAAAAGAAAGTTAACATGTCTGAAAATGAACCCCTGATCCTTCCCTATAAAACCTACTCTTCTCACAATCTTAACATCTCTAATAGAAACTTTTACCCATCCAGTTGCTCAGACCAAAAATCTCAGAATCTTCCATGTCTTTCTCTTTTTTGAACACCCTACTACCACCACTCAGATCTAAACCACTTTATCTTGCCTGGAAACTCTTACTTCCATATGATTTTATGCCAGATCATGCTGTTGGTTATACTTCTTTCAACTTTAAAAATATTAAACAGATACAGAGTTGAGAATCGCATATTTTTAAAAACAGAATCATACTACACATACTGTTTTATAAGCTGTCAAGTTTTTCTTTTTTTTCATTGAAATTATGATCACTCTTCAATAAATACTTTTACTGGAAAATTGAACTATCATATTCTTTCTAAAACAGTTTTAAACATTTTTTCCATTTAGGTTGCCTTTTCCGTTACCTTGCCGATTAACTTCATTTTGAAGTAGCTCTTCCATTGCTTCCTCCTCAGCAATATCTAAAGGTGTGTCTCCTTCACTGTTGACAGCTCCTACATGTGCTCCCTGACCAATTAAAAACCTATAAAATCAAAGGGAAGACAGTTAAGCAAAGATAATACAACTGAAATAAAACTGAATGAATAACCAATGAGGAAAGTTCCTATGTAAGAGTAGCAGTAAAAACTAAGACTAGTATATGCATTATTTAAATTTTTTAAAAACTAACAGAGTATATTTTTCTTTTGTAAATTTACATTTCCTAATTTTTCTATAATGTCCACATACTGCTTAACTAATATGAAAAATGTTAATTTTTAATAACTAGAAAGTCTTTCACAGAATCATTATATACTACCTCCACTGAGATTTTTCATTATCTCCATATGTAATGGTTTCCTAACTGATGTCCATGCTCCTAGTCTCATTCCACAAGCAAGAGTTCTTAACCCAGGGTCCATGGGTAGAATTTAGAAGGTTCATAAAAAATTCAATTAATACAGATTAAAATATTGTTTATGCTTATCATTATTTTGAAATTAGAGTAGTTATTATACCCACCACTGGGTCTTGTTATTTAACGTACTACTAAAGAAACATATATAATTATACCACAAATGTGTTTTTCTAACAGTTTGTTAAGTGAATTCCAATATAGTTGGATTCTGTGTACTTTGTATCTTATTTTATGCATCAAAAACACAATTCTAAGAAAGTATCCATAGGCTTCACCAAACCTGCTAACGGGATCCCAGTACAAAAGGTTATTAAATCCCTTTCATCGTGTCAACTGCACATCTCCCAGAGTCATATGTTTATCATTGCCCATGTCAATTCCCAACTTAAAAAAATCTTTGAGTGGTTCTTCTATACTACTAAAAAACATGTATGGTCAGTCCTCAATGATTTGGCCTTGCCTTCTTTTTCAGTTTCATTCTTCTTCCTTCCTATATCGCACTTTAGGCTCTAACCATATATTAACAGAACTACTTGTAGTTCTAGATTAAACCATCTTCTTTTAGTATTCCTGTTTTTACTTTTCTGTATATAAAGAATGGGCCTTTTTATTTATGTCCCTAGACAATTGAACTCATTCATATATTTTTTTACTGACTACATAAAAATATTCTTATTATAAAACAGTAAAAAAAAATTACAAGTCCACAGAATGGGAAAAAGAATTCCTTCATATCTCTCCTTCTATCGTGTTCCTTCCCCAGAGATAATGATTATCAGTATGGCAAAAATCTTTCCAGTACCACTGCTATGAATTTATATGTGTATATATAAACATATATACAGTTACTTTTGGGGTCATCTTTGCAAAACAAATATTAATATTATAAAACAAAATGGACTGCAATGTAACTCTTCCCTTCTAATAGCTGAAAAATATTCCACAGTATGGCTGGATCACACTTTCATTTAATACCATCCTCTTAATGGACATACTCTTAAATAGACACCTGGTATTATCAATCTTTAAAAATATATCTCAACATGACGAGGGGGCATAATGGCTCATGCCTTAATCCTAGTACTTTGGGAGGCCAAGGTGGGAGGACTGCTTGAGGCCAGGAGTTCGAGACCAGCCTGAGCATAATAGCAAGACCCTGACTCTACAAAAAATAGGAAAATTAGATGGGCATGGTGGCAAGCGCCTGCAGTCCCAACTATTTGGGAGGCTGAGGCAAGAGGTTTGCTTAAGTTCAGGAGTTTCAGGTTGTGGTGAGCTACAATTATACCACTCTAGCCTAGGCAACTGAGCGATACCCTACCTCAAAAAATGTAATGGAGATAGAATATCTTGTCATTGCTTTAATTTGTATTTCTCGATTACATACTAGGCATAAAATATTTGGATATTTTCACTGGCATTTGTATTTCTTCTTATGTGAACTGCTTGTTTACATCCTTTGCCTATATTTCTAATATGTTCATTAATTCAACAAATATAGAGTGTCTAGTAAGCATCTATTAATAGCACTATGTTACATGCCAGGAATACAATGGTAAGAAAAACAAGCAGGGACTTCCCCTCAAAAAGCTATACATAAAAATACTTCTATTCTGCTTAGGTATCAGAAATCATTCAAAGGATATAAAGACTTGAGGCTAAAAGAAATATCTCCGAGTAGCCAAAGTGCTTGAAGCAGAGACAGCTATATGGGAAGCAGAGTTTCAAGGAAATACCAAGTCAAAGCCAAATACAGACAATCTAAAATTTATATAAACAGGAAGGATGTTAAGGGAAACTAACAAGAGTAAAGTTCCAAAACTGCTGGCAGGAAGCAAGGCTTAGAGCAATCCTTGAGCCAAAAGTTTAGGTACATGTGTATGTATGCATGCATAGAATTCACAAACCTCTCCTGCACTCCAAAACTATCATTTGCAAATATAAATATTAAAATACATACTTGAAGAAAAATAATAAAATTCCACGGCATTAATTCTTATCTACCATGAAGAATCTCCAAAAGCCACTCTAAGGTTGGTGGGGTGAAACTTTTATGCTCTGCAGACTTTGGGTTTGGCTCCAATCTCTGCTTACTGACATCTATGTGACATTCATTAATTTTAACACTTGAAGCTTAATTTATAAAATAACTCACAGGACACTGTAAAGTTTAAATGAGTTAAAAATAAAATCAAAATACTAACTGTTATCACATCATGCAAAATCATCACTGTTAGAAAGCAATGTTTGGGCTAGGCTTGGTGGGTCATGCCTATAATCCTAGCACTCTGGGAGGCTGAGGCAGGAGGAAGAGCAAGACCCAGTCTCTACTAAAAATAGAAAAATTTAGCCGGGCGTGGTGGTGTGCCCCTGTAGTCCCAGCTACTCAGGAGGCTGAAGCACGAGGATCGCTTGAGCCCAGGAGATTGAGGTTGCTGTGAGCTAGGCTGACACCATGGCAGTCTAGCTAGGGCAACAGAGTGAGACTGTCAAAAAAAAAGAAAGAAAGCAATGTTTGAGATAATGTGAAACAAAATATAGGTTACCTGGAATATAAGAAGTTTACTTTGAGGGACCCTGGAGATATTGAAGACAGCTAGATTTCCTTCAGAACAACAAAAGCTGGGGTATTAGAAGCAACTTGTGTTACTGTTAATTAGAAAAAATATGCCATACTTATTTTAAGATTTCTTAGAAAGAAAAAAAAACCAAACAGCTTTCACATGAATCCCAAATTGAAAGTCAGAATATTGGGCTGCTTTTCAGAAGAACAACTGTATTGAGTACTTCAGGGCAAAGAAAATCCATATTTTCTTAACAATGGTTAATGATTTCCTTAAGCAATACAAAAGTGGCCAACATAACAGATGCCAGCTAGTGCAGGATGAAATCCTTAACAAACTGTACAAATGAACAATGGTAAACTTAAAGGTTTAATTGAGATTTACAATATTCTAGCAACTCAAATTTAATAAATAATTTTGTATAAACAAATGAATAAGCTTCAAAATTTTACAAAATTATCTGTATACATGCTAATTGTAAATCTAACAAAAGGTATAATGTTCTTAACAAAGCTACTGGTTGCAACTTGAATATGGTACATTTACATAAACAGGTAGGATTCTATCTGTGTTAAATGAATTTGGAAGACAAATTTTAATAGTCCCTGTATCTTTTGAGTTTTGTCAAAAACCAAACCACAGAAGGGATTAAGAAAGTGAAATGGTTCATTTAAAAAATTGATCTTTTAATAAAAACTCTTCAAATGAGAACACAGTGAACAAAGACAAAGAAAGCAAATTCATTGGCAAGAGCTGAATATATTTAGTGTACAAATTTAATGTATATTTATTTTCTTATTTATTGTAAGAAAATTAGTATCAAGAAGTTATTTTAACCAATACATAATTTTTAAAAAATCAGAAAGTCAGCAAGATAGCACTGTAATAGTTTTGTTTCTTGAAAATACAAATTAATTACTCAAAGTCATCCATGGGAAAGAGAAACTATGAAAACTAAGCTACCCGAACTTTTCAAAGATGGGTTAAGCAGAACATTACACTATTAACTTCAGAAATAAATGCTATTTTCTTTTGCATGTTTCTGAGCAACAGAAATCACAAAATAGAGTAAATAATCTCATCAATCTTTAGTAGGAATATACTTTCCCATTTCGTTTTGGAAGTTCTATACCATAATGAAAAATAGTGGGTAACGTAAAGAATCCAAACAAAAGTTCTTACCTAGGACCTTTGAAAGTTTTCTTAAAAATAACAGTTCTTGGCCAGGCATGGTGGGTTACGTCTGTAATACTAGCACTTTGTGAGGCCAAAGCCAGAGGATCACTTGAGGCCAGGATTTTGAGACCAGCCTGGGCAAAAGAGCCCAACCGCATCTCTACAAAAAATTAAAAAATTAACTAGGCATGGTGGAACATGCATATAGTCCCAGCTATTTGGGAGGCTGAGACAGGAGGATCGTTTAAGGCCAGGAGTTTCAGGCTGCAGTGAGCTACAATTGTGTCAGACTGGGCTACAGAGTGAGACCTTGTCTCTACAAAACAACAAAAACAGTTCTTTTCTTTTAGCACTTGACAAAGGTGCCATTTCTGGCCTCCACAGTGAGGAGAGAAATCTGGTGAGAAATCTGGTGTTCTTCAAATTGTTTTTCCCCACTACAGTGTAGTTTCCATCTCACTGCTTTCAAGATTTTTTTTTCTTTAATTTTCAAATATTTGCATATGGCATTTCTTGGTGTGGACTGTTTTGGTTTATCCTGTTTGGAGTTTGCTAAGCTTCTTGAATGTGCATGTTTATGCCTTTTGCCAAATTTGGGGAAGTTTTCGGTAATCATTTCTTTGAATACTGTTTTGGCCATGCCCTCTTTCTCTACTTATTCAGAGAGATTCTAATGGCATTAATGTTAGCCCTTTGTTATAGTTTCTGAGGCTCTGTTCATTTTATTTTCTCTCTGTTGTTTAGATTTGGCAAATTCTATTGTTCTATCAGTTTACTAATTCATTCGTCTATCCCTTATATTCTGTTGTTGGGCTCATCCATAGAGTTTTTTATTTTAGATACTGGATTTTTTCAGTTCTATTAATAAAACTGCCATTTGGTTCTTCATATCTTCTATTTCTTTGCAGGTTTTCTATTTTTATTTTGCTAAGACTTTCAAGTAAGTTTTTTCATTTGTTTTAAGCATGCTCATAAGTGCTTGTTCAAGTATTTTTAGGATAGCTGCTTTATCATCTTTGTCAGATAATTTTATTTTTTTAATTTGCAACACATTTTTTAATTATTTTTAAATTTCAGCATATTCTGGGGGTACAAATGTTAAGGTTACGTATATTGCCCTTGCCCCCCTCCCCCCTCGAGGCAGAGCTTCATGCATGTCCATCCCCCAGATGGTGCACATCTCACTCATTATGTATGTATATACCCATCCCCTCCTCCCTCCTCCCATCTGCCCGACACCCGATAAATGTTATTCCTATATGTCCACTTAGGTGTTGATCAGTGAAACCAATTTGCTGGTGAGTACATGTGGTGCTTATTTTTCCATTCTTGGGATACTTCACTTAGTAGAATGGGTTCCAGCTGTATCCAGGAAAATACAAGAGGTGCTATATCACCGTTGTTTCTTATAGCTGAATAGCACTCCATGGTATACATATACCACATTTTATTAATCCATTCGTGTATTGATGGGCACTTGGGTCATTTCCACATCTTTGCAATTGTGAATTGTGCTGCTATAAACATTTGAGTGCAGATGTCTTTTTTACAGAATGGCTTTTGCTCTTTGGAGTAGATGCCCAGTAATGGGATTACGGGATCAAATGGTAGATCTACTTGTATCTCTTTAAGGTATCTCCATATTGCTTTCCACAGAGGTTGCACTAGTTTGCAGTCCCACCAGCAGTGTATGAGTGTTCCTATCTCTCCGCATTCACGCCATTTGTCAGATAATTTTAATATTAACATCTCTGTCATGCTATGTTGGTCTCTACTTGTCTTCTTTCATTCAATTTGAGATCTTTTTGATACAATTTTCAATTAACACCTGGACATTTTGGGTATTATGTTCTGAGACTAGATCTTACTTAAATCTTCTATTAGTTGGCTTTGTTTGATTCTGCTCCAACAGAGGTAGGTAGGGAGGTGTCATCTCATTACTGCAAGGTGACAGTAGGCCTTCAGGTGCCCACTTTGTCCTCCAGAGAACTCACTGCTGTGTTGTTCTTTGGGTCCTGAGATCCCTAGCTCTCTCTACATTTCAGAATCTTTTTGTACTTTATATATAATGACAGGGTTTTCAGTTGTACATAGCAGGAAGAATAGGGAAAAGAACGTTTATTTTATCTTCCCAGAAGCAGAAATGTTGGTTGGTTTGTTTGTTTTAGAGACAGGGTCTCACTCTGTTGCCTAGGCTAGAGTGCAGTGGCGTCATCATAGCTCACTGCAACCTCAAACTCCTGGGCTCAAGCGATTCTCCTGCCTCACCCTCCCAAGTAGCTGGGACTACAGACGTGCAACTACCTTGCCTGGCTAATTTTTCTATTTTTTTGTAGAAATGTGGTCTCACTCTCACTCAGGCTGGTCTTCAACTCCTGGCCTCAAGCAATCCTCCTGCCTTGGTCTCCCAAAGTGCGAGGATTATAGGCTTGAGTCACCACACCCAGTGCCTCTCTTGTTTTTAATTGTCAAAAAATTGCAATGTTCATCACATTAGCATCTTTAACCTTTTAAAGTTTGCCAAAGCCCACAGCCAAAAGTGTTAGGTAGATAGTGAGGGATTTCCATCCTTGGATTTCCCAAGGAGGAAAGTAGGTGCTTTGCCTTGGAGCAATTGTACCACCCTAATCCTCTCTATACCTGGGGGAAGAGGAAATACCCTACAAATCCACCAATCCACCAATCATTGATAACTTAGTGCGCCAGCCGCAAAACAATGCAGAGGACTCTCTAGCCTACCGCAAAGCGGCCTGGGTACCATAAAGTCCAGAAATTGACCTAGAACAACCCGCATGCATAGTAATGCAACTCCCAACTATCCAATCAAGGTGACCTCTGAACCAGGAGAAAGGTCCCAATCCAGGCACTATAAAAGACGGCACAGACTATAACTTGGCCCTTTTGTGCCCTTCTTGCTGCGACAATGGGTCCAGTTATCATCTACGGCGTTATGTATCATATAAACCTGTATCTTGCTCTTGCCCTATAATCCTATCTTTTCTCAATAAACCTCATTTTTGTGCTTGCCTTACTTTGGTGTGTCTGGTCATTCTTTGGCTATGAGAGCACTAAGAACCGACATTTCAGACTAAAACCTGACAAAAGTATTACTGTTTAATATAAGCCATGTTATTAGTCCAATCTCCTGATTTCTTGCCAAATACTTTGCTCAATTTCTGACATCTTAAAATCATGGTTCCACAATTATGCTATAATTATTAATGCCAATAATAAAGACCAGGCTAATGCTTGAGGGAAAAATGTGCCTATTTGTGAAACTGGGCACCTGGATTGTCATTTGTAAAAAACAAATTCAAAATGTGAGTATTTAAATTCTTCTCTTCTCTTCATAAAGCAATCCTTAAATATAAGAAATGCTCAAGATTCTGTCTTCAGCATTTCCTATTTCTCTCTGCTTCTCCCCAGGGAAGTGACTCTAAACTTATTGGACCATGCATTAACTCCTGAGCAACAGATATTTATTAGAATCATTTATATGCACCACTCTCTTACTTTATTACTGAAGCTTCCAATTCCCAGAAGCAAAAATCCTACTCATTAACTAACAATTCTAAGATGTATATTTCCTCCACATTTTAATATTAATGAAATCTTCTACAATCAAAGAATCTTAAAAGCACTGATGCTTTACAACAGTTATTGGCCAGGTGGCAGACATGACGTGGTTGTCATTATTATCCACATGTGACACCAGTCACAGTTATTTATTATTGTTTTCACTTCAGTTTACTTATGTGCATTGTTAGAAACTACTTGTTGAGCTTAATTGTTATTTAAAATGTCTTCCTAGATGCTATCTGAAAATTTTTTGTTGATACTTTCAGTAAGATCAAGAAAGCTCCAAAATCAAAAGTTGCAGAATATATATCAGTGTGCTAGAAGAAAATCCCAAAGCAATAATGGAACATTCTTAAGCACTGTTGCATCAACAACAACTTTCAACAGCACAGAGAATGATACTGTATGAAAAATACCTACGAGATAAAAGTAAATATTACAAAATAATTTTAATTTTTAAACTACAAATAGCCTCAGAGCAAGCAGTTCATGGCATGGTATGTTGCCAAATAAGCCTCTAACCAAATCTATATTTTTTCATTTTTCAGAATTTGGGGATTTGGAATTATGCATAAGTGCCTGTGGATAGCAGTAGTACATTTTTATGTGATTATTAGGATGATTCAAATTATGTTATTTAAAGGACTTATAGTAGTGAAAAGTATATAGTAAGTACTTGGTAAATGTTAGCTATTATCATCATCATCACTGTCTTTGATTTTTTTTCCTACTTTACTATCTAGATCCAGGGAATCATACCAAACCTTATTAATTCTATTCTCTAAATTTCTCTCAGATCGGCCCCACTTCTACTCTCACAGCCACTTCCCTAGTTCTCCTGCCCAACCTTCCTAATTTCTCAAGAATATCCTTCCAAAAAAACAGACAGGTCATCACTTCCCTAAAAAAACATATCACCAATGAAGGACAAACTCAGCATGGTTTACAAATCCCTGCATATTCTACTCCCAGCTCAGGGTCCCAAGTCTTATCTGCTATCTTGCCTATTTTTATCTATCTTAATACAGTGGAGGCCAGTTAAAAGAGCTTTACCATATATTACTTCTCACTTATGAATAACATGACTTTCCTCAGGAAACTCTCAATTCCCAAGGCAAAAACTCTGCTCAACATTTAAGACAACAATGCCATCTCCTCCAGAATCTCTCTTTAATTGACCTAAATAGAATTAATCACTTCTTTCTCAGTGTTCCTGGCATATATATGTTAGGTAGATAGCGAGGGATTCCAGGTTTCCTAGGAACGAAAGTGAATGCCTTGGCTTGGTGCTGTCTGGACCAATTGCTCCACCTATGAAGAAGGACAAAGGCGACCCCATGCCCCCATCTTGGTACTTCCCCACCTTAATCCTGTCCCAAGAGACTGCCATACCTAGAGGAGGAGGGAATGCCCTACCATTCTAACAAAGAGAACTTAGCATGCTAACTGCAAAAGAATGCAGAGGACTTTCTAGCCCACCGGCCAAGGCATACTGCATTTCCCCGAAAATAAGACAGGGTCTTATATTTATTTTTCCTCAAGACACCCTAGGGCTTATTTTCGGGAGATGTGTTATTTTTTTTAAGTATGGTACAACAATCTACATTTATTCAAATATAGTTAAGTTGTCATCTTCTGGAACATCATCATAACTCTCCAAACCCCGAATTCCATCCTGAATTTCTTGCGACTCTATTTCCTTTAGAACCACTGGCCCCAATCTCTCATGTCGAGCAATAGAGCTCTCATGGGGCAGATGAGAGCGGTTGCTCCTATCACTCCACGAAATGCATGGGTTGTTGTGCAGATATGCTGCATAGCCACGCCCATCACTAGGTCTTATTTTCAGCGTAGGGCTTATATTGCGCAAATGCTTAGAAATCCTGCTAGGGCTTATTTTATGGGTAGGTCTTATTTTCGGGGAAACACGGTAGGTACAATAGAGTCTAGAAGGTGACTTAGGACAACCTAAGGCTAATTATCATGCTGTTAGGTTAAATCTACCTTGTGATTCACCCCCTCCCCAAATGGGCTTTCAAAGAGGCTCATGGGAGATCCACATGTGCATTAAGAGTCAAGTGATGTAATTCCCAACTGTCCATCAAAGTGGTTTCATAATGACTTCTGAACCACAGGGAGGTCCCTACCCAGACACTAGAAAACAAGACCCAGACCATAACCAAGGCTCCTTTTGCTACGACAAGGATCTAGTTGTTATCTGTGGTGTATGTATCTTGCTCTGTAAAACCTGTATCTTGCTCTTGCTCTATAATCCTATCTTGCTTCCCCCATCAATAAATTTCACCTCGTGCTTGCCTTACGTTGCTGAGTCTGTGGTCATTCTTAAGCCAAGAGCAAAGCAAGCACTGAAAACACAAAACAAGTTTGGCAAACCTGACATATATGCTGGTCCATTTATTCTATCAAGTATTAGAGTTAATTTACTTCTCTAGTATCTATAAGTTTGAAGATGAGGGACTATGTTGTAGTCATTTTTAAATCTCACAATGCCTAAGGTTATATAGGAAACAGTTGTGATATAATGGAAGGAACATCAGAATTTGAACCTCAGGAAAAAGGGTCCAGTTCTGATTGCAAAATAGAAATAACAGTAAACATTCCCATAAATTTCCTTCAAAAACTGAGTAACAATGTATGTGAGAACATTATCTCTAACTTTAGGCAAATATACCTCATTGTTACTACAGCAGAATATAAATATCTAAAAACTTTAATATTTTCATAAGATCTTAGATTTAATTTCCCTTTATCAAACCTCTAATTAAAATATATGGTGAGCTTTACACTAACAAAGAGTATCATTCTTGACAAGAAATATGTACATAAAATCAAATACATGAATTTGCCAAAGTTTCTTGTGACCCAAATAATTTCATATCAATGAAAATATGACAAATACAACATCATTCTCCTCTGTTCCTCTCATCTAGATAGGTTTGCCATAAAACCAAAAAACAAGATGACAGTTCCTTTGTTAAATAATCCAGGAAAACCAAGAGCTTACCTATTTTTCACTAGAAAGTGGTGACCAAAAATTGTTATGAACATTTACTGAAATATAAAATATTTGCCACGTATCGTGCCAACTGTTTTATATATATGATCTCATTTAATCTTCACAATAATCTTATAAATTAAGGACAAGTATTAATATTTCCATTTTATAGATGAGGAAATAAAGGCTCAGAGAAGCTGGTAATTTGTCCAAAGTTAACCGCAATTACTTGACAGAATTATGATTTAAACAGAGTTGTCTGATTCCTCAGCCTGAGCTGTTAATCACCGTATTATAATGTTTTTTGGAAGTGAGGGGGTAAGATTTATTTTCTCAAACTTGGTAAGAATTTCTGAAATTCTTGAAATTTCTATTTTCAAAGCACCAAAAATAACATTACTAAATTCCAGACAGGCATCAGCAGATGCAAAGGCCATGAAGCAAGATACCTAGTTTATTTAAAGGCTCAGCAAGGGGACCAGGGTGGCTACAGGACAGACTCTGGAAAAGAATGGAAGATGGAATCAAAAGAGGTGACCCGGGTTCAAACTATAGCCTTGTAGGCCACAAGAACTTTAACTTCTACCTTGAATGCAGTATAAATCTACTGGTGAGCTTTGAATAAAAATGTGATGTTATATGACTTGAAATATTTTAAAAGGCTCATTCCAGGGGCTGTGAGGAAAACAGATGCAGTTATGCTTAGAAGGAGGCAACTGCAATAACTCCAGTGAAAAACAATACTGCCCAGGATAAGGGAGAAATAAAAGAGGTGATGAAATATAAGTAGATATTGAGTATATATTGAAGGCTGAGCCAACAGAAATCTTGAGGATTCTGTTGGATGTTTATGGGATAAAGGTAATAATGAAGAAGAAAAGACAACCCATAAATAAGCCACCACAAATATTTTTAAATTGTCAGATCCTTAAATAGCTGCTTCTTTAATGATCAAGTGACAAAGCTAATAAAATTTTTTCCATACTGTAAATAAAACCACGAAAATATCACTGAATGTAATCATCCTATGAACACTTTATAATAAGATATGAAATCTTCAATATCAGTGTCTTTATAATTACTCCCAAACAAAAAGAAAAATATATTAAATGTACCAATTAATCAATATTCTATGAAACCATATAACACTAGGCTAATATAGGGTTAATTTTCCTCTTACATTGGAAAATTTAACATTAAAGCTACTCAAGATAAAAGCATTCCTGGGCTGAGTGTAGTGGCTCACACCACTGTAATCCCAGCACTTTGGGAGGCCTAGGTAGGGGGATCGCTTGAAAACAGGAGTTCAAGACCAACCTGGGCAATATAGAGACTCTATTTCTATAAAAACTAAAAAAAAGTTAGTGGTGTGCACCTATAGTCTCAGTTACTTGGGAAGCTGAGGCAGGAGGCGGGAGGATTATTTTAGCACAGGAGTTGGAGGTTACAGTTAGCTATGATTGTGCCATTGTGCCACTGCACTCCTGGGCAACAGAGTAAGACCCCCATCAAAAAAAAAAAAAAAAAAAAAAAAAAAAAAAGGAAAGAAAGAAAGAATGAATTTGCAGTAGAAGCTTGAAAAGCAACCAAACTAAAACTAAAATACAGAAAGGATTGTATCAGAATAACTACATCAATAACCAAAATGTTAAACAAATCACTCAAAGAAAAATATTTTCAGATAAACACAAAAGTTCCTATAATTTGGAAGAATACAAAAAAGGACAACTCTAACACTAAAACTGCAGCCATTCAATTAAACAACATTAATTGGTCAATTAAGAGAGAGGTTGAATAAGCTATAATGACATATCACACAATAGAGTGCTACCACTGAAAAAACAATGAGGAGTATCTATATGGTCCACCAAATAGTAATCTCCAGAATAGACTGTTAAGTGAGAAAAGCAAAATGGAGAAATATGTATGTGATATTTTATCATTTATCTATAAAGATGGGGTAGTATTAATACTTATTTTAAATAATACTTGTATTTAAAAAGCAAACTGGGATAGCGTATAAAATTTTTTTTAAGGGATACTGCTAGGGTATGGGATGAAATAGAGTGGTAGAGCAGGTATCAACATTCAAACCAGTATTTTATATAAATTATATAACAAAATTAAATTTAAAAAAGTAAACTCTCAAGTGAATTCAACACATAGAAATTTGATAAAATATTCCATGTTGGATACCCTAGAGACAAAAAGAAATGCCAAAAAACCAAGACAAAACCCTCAAAAACAAAACTTCAAACTGTTTTCAGTAATTATATTGTTGCCGGTAGTGGTATTATTATGCTCAGTCTAATGTATGTGTAATATATGATGAAGCCAATTAGTAATTATGTGTTATTGTAATCCTATAGTTCCTGGCAATTAAGTGAGGGAGAGAGAAATAGTGGTACAAAACAGAAGAGGTTAAAGAAAAACACCTTGGTGCCGATTTTGAACTGGGAACAATGACCAACCCCATAGCAATGAGCACTCTTGGCACCCATTATAAAGAACAGGGCTCCTTGGAGAAATTGGGATTCCAGACCTTGAGCAGGAAATGTAAAAGATGAGTCTGTAACATCTTGTAATACCACAGAGTAGGGAAGCTTTTAAAGACTTCTTTATTTGGTCACGTCCCAAGGTCTTAGAAGCCAACTTGGAGAAACTCTAATTGTCAAAGATGGTACAACTTGCTAACTGATAAAGATAATAATTGCAATGGATTGCAACACATCAATATGTTCAAATGCATGAACTCCTAATGTTACTTAAACCACTAAAAAAAAAAATTAGTTCTTATTGAAAACAGTGAGCAAACTTATTATTTTAAAAACTAGTATATACAGGGAAAACATAAAGAATATATACTATCTTCCCTATAAAAAGTGTACTGGGGTAACCAAATAGTAGATATGAAGATGTTTCTTTCTTTTATAAAAATATTCCAGCTAGTAAACAAAAAGGAATGGCAAAATAAAAACGCTGCCATTATATAGCTCCTATGTTTTCATCTAATTATTTCTTCAGTCAGAGGACTCGGTTTTCAATGCTGTGCACATATAATTCAAATCCACAATTTAGTTATAGTTTAGCTATAGCTCTATAGCTATAACTAAATGATAGTTCTAGATTAGAAGAATAAATTTCATACGTTTCTTGGGCTCTATAACCATTTGCCTTTTCTCATATGTCCAAAGTCATACTATTCAATTTTACTTCTGATACATAGCCAATGATACTAATACTCTAATTTTAGAGAAGAATATACCTTGATGTGAACTGTCATAAAATTTTATTATCTGCCTGTATTAGTTTGCTAGGGCTACCATAACAAAATACCATAGACTGGGTGACTTAAACAATAGAAATATATTTTCTCACAGTTCTGGAGCCTAGAAGTCCAAGATCAAGGTACCAGCAGGTTTGCTTTCTTCAGAGACCTCTTTTCTTGCCTAGTAGATAGCTGCCTTCTTGCTGTTTCTTCATATCATCTCTTTCCTCTCCACGTGAGGAACTTGGTGTCTCTTTTTGTGTCCAAATGTCCTTCTCTTATAAGAACACCAGTCGGATTGGATTAGAAATCACTCTATCGGCCTCATTTTAAGTTAATCATCTCTTTAAAGCTCCTTCTCCAAATACAGTCACATTCTGAGGTACTGGAAGTTAGGGCTTCACCATATGAATTTTAGGTGACACTATTTTAGGTGACCATAATGCTGCTGATTGAGCACACCAAAGGAAAAGAATGATGTTAATGCATACTTTTTAATATCTGACAGGATACAGAGCAGGTGCTTAAAGATTTATTAACTGCATGGTTTGTAACACATGTTAAACAAAGTAATTAATATTCCTAAGAATGAAAAACTCACAACAGTACATGTACTTACTAAAAATGAGTATAATATGAGGTTCCCCAAGCTCACCTTATTTTTTTGTCCTTCCTTCCACTTTACAGGAGGGACATGATTATATAACCTCTATTTTTAACTTTACCTTAAGACTTCTACCTTTTCTAGAGTAAGGAAGGGTTTCAACCTTCAGGTAATTATTTTGGGGAAAATGTGAGATAACTGAGCCAGAATATGAAGGGCCATCGTTCATCTATCTATTCACTTGGATTCTGCTAGGCTACAGACCAAATGTAAAATTATTAAATACCTAGAAATGAATCTATAACCTCACATACTTTGTTCTACTATCTCCAATGGAGATAAAAAATTCAGGACTCAATGTATCCTAATGACACTCACGTTCTCAGAGTAAGTTACTCTGGGCTTGATTGTTTGTTTCATAGGGATGAATTAGTACTAGTCTGTGCATAATGCAGTTGGCAAAGAAGCACATGCATAATTAACATGTTAGAAATGTTGATGAATCAGCCAGGAACATCAGACAGGCTTCCTGGAAGAAGTTACTGTTACACAAACTGTATCTTGAGAGTTTATTAGGAGCTGGTCAAATAATGCAAGCAGGCAAATAAACCACTGTGAGGAAAGATACACTGATATAAACCATTAGGAAATGTTGGGGAACTAAAAGTAATCCAGTATTGACAGGGCGAAAAATGTGAAGTAGAATGCCATATAAGAAATAAGAGCTGAGGAGAAGCTGGATCATCCCCATTATATAAATAATGAATCTTAAATCATAGAGACTAAGTAGGTTGCCAAGGGCACAAAGCTAGTGAATGGCAGAACCAGGATTTGCAACAAGTTTTTTTTCTTGGGACAGGGTCTTTTACTCTGTCACTCAGGCTAGAGTGCAGTTGCCTGATCATAGCTCACTGCAGCCTCAAACTCTTGGGCTCAAGCAATCCTACCCCCTCAGCCTCCATAGTAGCTGGGACCACAGGTGCACGTCACCATGCCTGGCTAATTTTTTAATTTTTTGTAGAGACAGTGTCTCACTATGTTGCTTAGACTAGTCTTGAACTCCTGGCCTCAAGGAATCCCTCTGCCTCAGCCTCCCAAACTGCTATGACTATAGGCATGAGCCACCGTGCCTGGCCTAAATTTAAATCCAAAATACTTCAGTTAGCAGAGGGATTATATGCCCCAGTTTTCCCAGGTCATCCCTGGCTTGTAATTATTGTCTCTACATCATTATTATTAGAGCCTTCTTTCTCCCCTATAAAATGTTGTGATCTGGGGCATAACTATCCTATCTCTTAAGCTACCATGCTATATTTTTCTACACCCAAGAAAATGAGGGTTTAACTTCTCACTCATTAGTGAAATAAATTGCTGAAAGAGATTATGATGATAAAAACAATTAAGCATTCGGAAGGTTTTTGGGCTATGATCACCTTAACAAATAACCTAGTATACACTAGAGTTAAATTGCCTTTTATCAAAACATTGTCAGTCATAATTTTAAAAAAGATTCTGGCAGAAAGAGCAAAAAGGAAAACTCATCATTCTTCTAATTGTAATTTTGTTCAAAGAAACTATGGATTTAAACACTTCAGTTATAATTCAGCCATAAATTCAAACTGCCTATGAGAAAGGTAGATTGGCAAAACTCTAGTCAACCTTGGCCAAAAAAGATCACTTTTGTTTATACAAGTCCTGTGAAATATATATTCCATAAACCACCCTCCAAAAAATGAAAATAGTTGCCTTACCGATAATATTAACAATTGTAAAAAACTGCTTACTCTTCCTCATACTTATTTACTGGCATATAACAAGCTGAATATGCCAAATATTTACTTTTCTCAGCTAGGACACAGACAAATGACCAAGCCCAGGCCAATACGAGTCTCTTTAGGGGAAGTCTTCAGCAATGAGAGTGCTCTCTACGAAAGGTTTCCCTCCTTGATATACACAGAATATGGAGAAGATATTTTCCACCCCCAACGCACTTTTTATTTTGCTTTTGGATGTGGATATGTAAAAGCACAATTATGGAGTTGTGGCAATCATTTTGTGACCATGGGGGACAAGGCTAAGTATAAAATCCATATCTGGGAAATTTAGAAGAAAACACTGAAGGGTCCCAGACTCTTGCTGACACCAATGAGCAGCTTAATCAATCTGAATGCCCTTCCTCTAAACTAAATAGTACCCTATTTAACAAGTGCTCTTATTCTTTAGGGCATTTTAAATTGGGTATTCTGTTACTTGCAGCTAAGAGCATCCCAACTGATGACACAATGCATCTATAACCCAATCAAGTGTATGGAAGGAAAGTGTTCAGGACAATTATTGCTTTTTCAAATTCATAAGCATGAATAAAAAAAGGAAATATAATGATTAAACACCTGATGAAAGAGGTTGAGTTTTCATTTTCCCAGAGTAGATAAAAAAGATAATGGCTAAAAGTTAATACATACTGAGTATTCTCAGATACTGTGCTTGATGAATTACCTTAGTTAATTGTCAAAACAAACTTAGGAAATATTATTTCCATTTTATGGAGGAGAAAAGCTTAGGCTTAGAAAAGGTAAACAACTTGCCAAGGTCACACTCCTCAATAGTGGTTGAAAAAGCATTCATAATCCACATCAATTCCCTCCAGAGTCTAAGTACCTAATCTTTGAGTACAGCTGAAGATAAAGGCACATATTTTTTTCTATGAAGAAGAAATCAAAATCTTCAGTCGAGCTTCATAAGTACAGAAAGAAGGTAAAGAACTTGAGAAACATGATTATAAGTGGGAACAACCACTGTTGTTTTACAATGGCAAAAAGACTTCCTCAGTTTATACATAAACCAATCTATGCTTGGAAAGAAAAAACAAATTACCAAAAGATATACTGAAATTGGTGGCAGTCAGTAATAAAACTCAAGTAACTCAGATCTTCTAATTTTCAAGTTAGGCCCCTTTTATTTCACCATACACTGTTTCCACCTTGAAACTGACATATTGTATCTCCAATACACATAGAGAAAAAAGCAAAATGTACACAGAGATAAAACTATGAAGGCTTACTAAGAGATATCTACAGTGTATAATTCCCATATTCAATATTAATTAGTTGATTAGCTTTGATGTGAGCAGAAAGGCCAAAACACATTTCTCACTGAACTTTCTTTTTTTTTTTTTTTTTATTGAGACAGAGTCTCACTCTGTTGCCCAGGCTAGAGTGCCATGGCGTCAGCCTAGCTCACAGCAACCTCAAACTCCTGGGCTCAAGCAATCCTACTGCCTCAGCCTCCCAAGTAGCTGGGACTACAGGCATGCGCCACTATGCCCGGCTAATTTTTTCTATATATTTTTAGTTGGCCAATTAATTTTTTTCTATTTTTAGTAGAGACAGGGTCTCGCTTTTGCTCAGGCTGGTCTCAAACTCCTGACCTTGAGTGATCCTCCTGCCTCGGCCTCCCAGAGTGGTAGGATTACAGGCATGAGCCACTACACCTGGCCCTTCTCACTGAACTTTCTAAAAAATATATTTTTAGAAGACAATCTTAAAGAACTAAGCAAGCTGACTAAAGGAGAACTATGTATCATATTCTCCCTATAGCAGGGTAATCCAACTGAGAATTATTGTTAATTTCTCCTAACAATTCATGATTATTTAGGAATGCACTAGATTCCTTAATATTAACCCTGAATCATTTGACAATGCTCTAGCTATACTCAAAAGAAAAAAAGATGGGA
Organism: Cheirogaleus medius; assembly: GCA_008086735.1. Classification (NCBI taxonomy): domain Eukaryota; kingdom Metazoa; phylum Chordata; class Mammalia; order Primates; family Cheirogaleidae; genus Cheirogaleus; species Cheirogaleus medius. Next base: position 3,105,887 of record VBSM01003169.1, read on the forward strand.
ATAGGGAATGTGTACAATTACTAATACTAATACAAAGTACTAAAAGCCAAAGAGGGTAGGGAGACAGGAGAAGCTGGGGAGAGAGGAAGAAGATCTGATGAGAGACTCAATATTTAAATTTTTTTTTTGAGACAGAGTCTCACTCTGTTGCCCCGGCTAGAATGCCGTGGTGTCAGCCTCGCTCACAGCAACCTCAAACTCCTGGGCTCAGGCGATCCTTCTGCCTCAGCCTCCCGAGTAGCTGGGACTACAGGCATGCGCCACCATGCCCGGCTAATTTTTTCTATATTTTAGTTGGCCAATTAATTTCTTTCTATTTTTAGTAGAGATGGGGTCTCGCTCTTGCTCAGGCTGGTTTTGAACTCCTGAGCTCAAACGATCCGCCCACCTCGGCCTCCCAGAGTGCTAGGATTACAGGCGTGAGCCACCGCGCCCGGCCTCAATATTTAGATTTTTAAGAACCACTTACTTTTTTCTCAGAAAGCATGATTTTCATGAATTAAGGTAATATATAAGAGTTCACTCATTTACCTTTAACTTTTCTATGAAATCTTAGGTCTCTAAAATAGTATTGGGATAAAACCAAAACACAGAACTGGCTTACTCTGCAATATCGAGATATCCACAGGAAGCAGCTGCGTGTAGTGGTATCCAGCCTTCATTATCAGGTTGATTAATATTTGCTCCATTTTCTACCAGAAACTTCACCATATCAACATTGTCATCAATGCAAGCCTAAAAACAAAACAGAAAGCATGATTGGAAAAAATCTGAATCAACACCCCAAATACATCAATAGAATAAAATTACTACTTCGTAGCCTTTTTTTTTTTTTTAATTATTTTTTTAAGAGACAGGGTTTCATTCTTTTCCCCAGGCTGGAGTATAATGGCAGCATTACAGCTTACTGCAACCTTGAACTCCTGGGCTCAAGCAATCCTCCGCCTCAACCTCCCCAAGTGCTGAGATCACAGGGATGAGCCACACCACGCCTGGTCAGAAGCTTTTTTTTTTTCTTTTTTAAATTTCAATAGATTTAGAGGGTACAAATTGTTTTTTGTTAAATGGATGAACTGTATATGCTGGGGCTTTTAGTGTTATAAATATTCTCTACAAATTCATCTTCTGCTATCTTGACCGTACTGTCATCAAGTAGGCCAATGATATTAACTAAATTGTAAGAGTCCTTGATTAAACACACATACAACGGTACTGCACATAACTAGACTCTTTATGGCAACCTAATTAGCAAAACAAGCACATATTAAAATGAAAACAATCAAAACATTATAAGTAAATACCAATAATATTCTCCATAGCACTGGACCTCAAAGTCTGTTGGAGGGACGGGGAATGCAAGATCCTTTCAGGGAGTTGACAAGATAAAAATTATTTTCAAAATAACAGAGATGTTATTTCCCATTTTTACTTTATTGACATGTGCATTTGATGGGTCAAAAGTACCAGTTGTAAAACTGCATGTGCCTTACCACAACACAAGGCAGTGGCAAAAAAACCAACCACCAAAAACCTCTATTAACAGCCACTGTGTTGACCGCTATACACTCATTTTTTAAAAGCTATTTTTACTCATGAATGTCCCTGAAAAGCAGTATTTATTAAGTCCTGACCCCTTATACACATCTTTTCAGTATTCTGTGGAATAAGATAAGAAGTGTGCGTTAAAGCACTTCTTCCAAGAAAGATGGTTGTTTTGAGAAAAAGCACTTGTGAGACTGAGTTGGCAAGGTGAACTAGCTGCCTTTCCATCGAATATTATGTCCACTTAAATGACAAACTATGGTTAATATAACTTTGATTTTGGACATTTTCTTGAAAATAAACAAAATGAGTCTGTCATTTCAAGAAAAGCAACTAACAGTATATTTGTTATCAATGATAAATTCAAACTTTCAAGAAAAATTAATTACTGATTATAATTAAAAATGCTTTCTATGTAACATGGGCAAGTTACTATTATTTTTTAAAGAATGAATAAATATTTTAAATCCTCACTTTTAACCTCTAAAATTGTAAATATAATACATGCAACCTACAGAAACAAAAGCTTATTGGAATCTTCAATAATTCTTAAGAGTATAAAGAGGTCCTGAGATGAAAAGTTTTGAGAACCACAGCTCTATAAGAAATACGGGAACTTTTATTAATGCTTATTTGTGCCAGGTCGTATGAGAAGTGCTTTATCTATTTTACTGATTTATATATCTTACTCTCACAAAAACCCTCTCCAAGGTACTAACTGTTCTCCACAGCTATTCCTAAGATCACTTTGCTCCAGCTACAGTGGGCACCTTTCTATTCCTCATCTATGTATTCAAAGGCCTTTGTTCTTGCTGTTTTCACCATGAGGAATGCTCTGCCCCCAGATTTCGGCATGCTGATTCCTTCTCATCACACAAGTCTCAATGCAGATGTTTCTTCTTCAGAAAGGCCCTCCTGGACATCCTTTTAAAGTAATTCCTAAGGTCGGGCATGGTGGCTCATGCCTGCAGTCCCAGCACTAGTGCTGGGAGGCTGAGGAAGGAGGACTGCTTGAGGCCAGGAGTTCAAGACTAGCCTGAAGAATAGCGAGCCCTGTCTCTATAAGAAATAAAAATTAGCCTGGCATGGTGGCAAGTGCCTGTAGTCCCAGCTATTCAGGAGGCTAAGGTAGGAGGATCACTGGAGCCCAGGGGTTTGAGGCTGCAGTGAGCTATGATGACACCACTGCACTCTAGCCAGGGCAACAGAGTAAGACACAGTCTTAAAAAAAGCAAAAAACCAAAAAATAATAGATTGATGATAGAGTGGGAGAAATTATCAATAACACCAACATCCACAGTTATTTATATCTGTTTTCTACCTCTACTAGAATGTAAGCTCCATAGAAAAAGAAACTGGTCTGTCTTAATCATCACCAGAGATACAACATCTAGAACAGGGACTAGCATGCAGAAAGTTATCTATAAATATATATTTTTAAAATGTATACTCTTCATCCAGTCAATGTGACTTCCTCGCTGTTCTCTATTTATAGTTCATGCTTTTTAGCTTTGGTGCTTTTACTCATTTTCACTCATTAAACGTCTGCTCCATACGACAATGCATATACTAATTCTTCTCATCCTTCAAGGCCTAGCACAAATGTCACCCTAACTAAGAAGCTGTTCAGCCAGCTGGAAGTAATTTCTCCAATACCAATGTAGGGAACTCTCATGACAGCCAATATTTAACTCACTGTATTATGGCTATTTATATATACATATATTCCCATATTGTAATTATTTACATATAAAATCTTAACTTTTTAAATTAAAAAAGTTCTCTAAAAGGAACCACTTACTGAAAATGTATTACAGGTTAGAATATTCCTTATTCAAAGTTCTTGGGACCAGAAGTGTTTTTGATTTCAGAATTTTTTTTTTTTTTTTTTTTGATTCTGGAACATTTGCATTATACCACTTTGGCATCCCTAATCTGAAAATCTGAAATCTGATATGCTCCAATGAGCATTTGTGCATCATGTTGGTGCTCAAATGGTTTTGGATTTTGGAGTATTTCAGATTTTTGAATTAGGGGTATTCGAACTATTATATATGTGATAAATACAATATAAGCACTTTATAAATGTCCTATTAGATAGGTTGTATTCATAGATATACTCTATTTACTCTGGGGAAGCTTTCTGGAATTGGTACTATTCATAATCATTATAATATAGTTCCTATGGAGATGCTTATATTACCAGGACTCCTGCCTAAGAATGTGAAGTCTGTGTCATGCACAAAGGTATTGATTTCGAGAGTTCGGAAGATGGAATGAAATCCATTCAAGGACCTCGGTGAAAGGGGTTTTTTCCTAATTTATAAGTCATTATTTTTGCTCAGAAGGGCAAATGGCTTTTTTCTAATTTGGGAAAAATGGGATACATTAAGCTAATCAGCTGCTGTTTATTATCTACGATCAGCACAGAAGTGACACACAACTAAGAGTATATGGGTTGATGACTATCCTCTCTACATTCTTTAAAACTGGTTCTAATACGATTGATTAGCAAACATATTAATTTATGCTATCCTCTTCAGTTTATTGCCAAGACATCTCTGTTGGAGAATTAATGTGCTACCCACCCATCTAAATGTAATAATAATATCAAGTTTATTAAGAAACCAGAAAAACATTTTAAGTAGCTATTGAAAGTAATAAAGATTGATGTGCCGTAAAAAAAGCTGTTTTAATAGATTTTGGTACACATAGAACATTACCTTCTCATCCCCTTAAAAGAGGCTTGAAACTAGCACATTAACACCTAGCCAGTACTTAACCACCAAAGGAAGTCCCTGTTTGTTTATATTTGGGAAAAGAAACTATTTTCTAGGAATAAAAACATACCAACAAAAAAATAGAATATTAATGACAGAAAGAGAGTACAACTGATGGAGCAAACACAAAAGAGCTTCTTAACTGCCCTTTGAACCCAAGAAAGAGCAGTTTGAGGTTGGCTAATCAGATATAATGAATCAGCATTATATATGAGCAACGCATAAGTGAGATATACCTGTAACCACATTTTGCAAATGAAGCCTTTGCTTAATTGTCACTTTTATGGTTATTGCCTTTCCTGGCCACCATATTAAAATTACAACCCCCTGCCCCACCATTTTACATCCTGAGTATCTGCTTTATTTTTCTCCATACCACATACTATATATTTTGCTTATTTATTTGTTTATCATCTGTTTATACTATACCCAGCATGAAGGCTTGATGAGAGCACAAATTTTGCTATATCCCCAGTACCTTGCAAAGTTCTTGGCATGTGGTAGACACTCAATAAATAAATGAGTGAATGACTGCAATAGGAAGCTAAGATTCAAAGAGAATGAGTAGCTTGAATAAGTGACACAGACAAGAAATGACAGAGCTGAGATTCTAACACAGAGTCTCAGATTACACAAAATAAGCTCTTTACACACTTAACACACTGCTTTTAAGAGATGTTCCTACTTTATCAACATATTTCTCACCTATCTGCAGTCTCTACACCAGGATATCACACATTCTAGGTACTTAATAAGCATTTATTGTATAAATGAAACCAATTTTCTTTTACCTGCGACAGAAGCAAAAGAAATGCTTTTAATTGCATTCACCTAAGGAGGAAAATGACAAAGTTTATGTCAAGAAAAGTACTATATATTAATAATATACCTAAAGTGGAAAAGCACTGAGAGGAAATCATAGCTTTTGGTTTTAGGTTCTAGTTCTTGCTCTGCCACAAATTTTGTGGCTGTGGACAACTAACTTAAATCTTTTTGGGCTTTGATGTCTTCATATTGCAAGTGAAGGGAAGAAGCTGGACAGTTATATATCACCAAAATTCCCTATCATGTTTAAAATTCTTATGTATCCATGATTCTTCTTTCTGTAAAAAGTTATAAGTAACCTTATGGCAGGATCCCAAAGTACCCAGAACATACCTTACATATAGGAGATGATAAATGAATAAATAAGTAACATTTATATGGATTTTAAATATATATTGCTTGAGAAAAGAACTCTGTGTTTTCCATGGAGTGGTCGTTAAAGGAATAGAGAGTAGAAGAGATTTGAGAACCATAGCTATCTAGTAACAGAAGAAATATCAAATTCTATCAGAAAGTAGTTTATAAAATGTTATTTGAATGAGCTAATAACTCACAGTGACCTGAAATAATATTAGATCTATTTATAAGAGTAATCATTAATTTTCTTTGAGAAAAGATATTGATTAAATTCTATTTGCCTTTTTTCTCAACCTCTTTTAAATCCCATATATAACAGCATTAATCCAAAACAGCATTCTGACTTTTTATCATCAATATAAAAATATAAATCTCTACTTAATGTATTTAGTACAAATATGATATTTTTAAAATGAAGAATAATGTCAAGTAAATAAGAAATGATTCTTTGTAAAGGGATATAGGGAAAAGCTGACAATATATTAAGGGTATTTAGGTTTTTTAGTTTAGTTTTTTTTTTTTTAAGCCTACAGCACTCAGTATTCCCAGGCAGTCTCCCATCCAAGCACTTACAAGGCCCGACCCTTCTTAGCATTTAAGATTGGATGAGATCTGGCGTGTTCAGGGTGGTATGGCCATAGGAGTATTTAGTATTTTTAAAAGGATGCAAATGTGGATATGGGAAAGGATAAAAAGATATGAGAAAATGCCCACAATGTAAAGCTTTTAAGAAAAGATGCTTAACATGATTCCAACTTTACTAAAAAATATTCACACAAAAAAACTAAAAGAATATATTCTAAAGGTTAAAGTAATTGGTTGTGAGACTATAATTTTTATTTTCTTCCTTAAATTTTCCTTCATTTTCAAAATGTCCACAATGAATAGGTAGTGTTTACATAAAAAGAAAATTAAAAACTTGACTTTTAAATGAAAAGCATTAAATCTACCATAATGTGGAGAAACAACCAAATTCCTGATGAAAGTGTGAAATTCACACAACCACTTCAGAAAACCATCTGATGTAATATACTAAAGTTGTATAGAGCGGATAAATACATGGGATGGGGGTATATGTGTGTATGGGGAGATCCCATTCATGTAACAGAATCTTATACATTGATAAAAAAGAACATCGAATAAAAAGAACAAAATACAATCTTCAACCACATGGATGAAGTTCACAGATATATAGATGAGTGAAAGAAGACAGATACACAAGGATACATGCTGTAGATTTCAAGGTAATAGTACTCTTTAGTGATGGAACTCAGAATCATGGTTAAATTTGTGGGGGAATGACAGAAGGGACATGATGGAGCTTTCTGGAGGGCTGGCAATGTTCCCTGTATTTCTTGGGCATGCCATTTGATATTCCACATATCAAATGGAATCCCTCTTTTAACGGATAACCTTTAAATATCATGAAACTTTTTTTTCCCCTAAGAATTCTTACATATTCTTTTTTTTAGGCTAAATATCCCTAATTCCTCTAGCTATTCTTCATATTATATATATTGAAAAGTATTTATGCCAAGGCCCTAGGAATACACAGAAGTAAAAGCATCACATTATAATATAGGATAGTCCATAAATAACAATGATCACATAAGGGCCATAAGAGCAGTGGGTAGAAAATACAAAAATAACGTTGAGGACATAAAGAGATATTTTTGTGACTAAGAGGGTCTATATGGGTCCCAATAAAAAGTATGTATTTGAACAAAGTTTTGGAGATTACATAGGAGTTCAAGTAACAATTCAACTGGCAGGAACCTCACTAAGCAAAGGCACTAATGATTTTAAAAATGCATAGAATAAACAAACAGCAAGTCATCCAGTGGTATAAAGTTATCTGTAAGTTATAAAATAGGATAAGGCTAAGTGATGAAAGATCTGACCATAGTGCAAAGATAACTGGATTTGACTATAGATGGTTTTCAACCTCTTTCTACTCCAACATACCAACAGAATCTGCTATGCTCCTATCAGTAACAGTAGCTCAATTAAGCAGTAGGACAAAGTAGAAGAAAACATTTTAGAATTTCAAGAAGATGATATATGAAAAAGCCATCCTGAATTTTTAAGCAGAGGGGTGACATGATCAGATCAGTATTTCAGAAAGTTCACAGAAGCAATATGAAGAAGGAAGAACCTGAATTAAGCAATTAACCAATATTAAGAAGGAAAAACAGCAGATAAAGGCACACCTCACTTTATTGTGCTTTACTGAGCTTAGAGGATATTGTGTTTTTTTACATAGTGGGAGTCTGTGGTACCCCCCTATTGAGCAAATCTATCGGTGCTACTCTTCCAACAGCATGTGCTTATTTTGAGTCTCTGTGTCACATTTCGGTAATTCTAGCAAATATTTCAAGCTTTTTCATTATTATTATATCTGTTAAGGTGATCTGTGATCAGTGACCTTTGATGTTACTATTGTATAGTAATTGTCTGGGGGCACATGAATCATGCCCATAAGACAGCAAACAAATCGATAAACGTGTTCTGACTACTCCACCAATCAGCCAATCCCCTGTCTCTCTCTTTCTCCTTTTGCTTCCCTATTCCCTGAAACACAACAATATTGAAATAGGTCAATTAATAACCCTACAATGGCCACTAAGTGTTCAGATGAAAGGAAGAGGGTCATACGTTTCTCACTTGAAATCAAAAGCTAAAAATGATTAAAGCTTAGGGAGGAAGCCATGTTGAAAGCTGACACAGGCCAAAAACTAGGCCTCCTGTGCCAAACAGTCAAGTTGTGAATGCAAAGGAAATATTCTTGAAGGAAATTAAAAGTGCTACACCAGTCAACACATAAATGATAAGAAAGCCTTACTGCTGATATGCAGAAAGTTTTAGTTGTCTGGATAGAAGATCAAACCAGCTATAACATTCCCTTAAGCCAAAGCTGAATCCAGAGCAAGGACTTAACTCATACAATTCTATGAAGGTTGTGAGAGGTGGAGAAGCTGCAGAAGAAAAGTTAGAAGCTAGTAGAGGTTGGTTCATGAGGTTTAAGGAATGAAGCCACCTTCATAACATAAAAGTGCAAGGTAAAGCAGCAAGTACTGATGGAGAAGCTGCAGCAAGTTATGCAGAAGATCTAGCTAAAATAACTGATGAAGGTAGCTACACCAATGTAGATGAAACAGCCTTCTATTATTAATAAAAGAAGATGCCAATCATGACATTCATAGCTAGAGAAGAGAAGTCAATGCTTGGCTTCAAGGTTTCAAAGGACAGGTTGACTCTCTGTTAGGGGTAATGCAGCTAGTGACTTTAAGTTGAAGCCAGTGTTTATTTACCATTCAGAAAATCCTAGGGCCCTTAAGAATTACGCTAAATCTACTCTGCCTGCCTTCTTTATAAATAGAACAACAAAGCCTGGATGACAACACATCTGTATACAGGATGGTTTACTGAATATTTTAAGCCCACTGTTAAGACCTACTGCTTAGAAAAAAAAGACTCCTTTCAAAATACTACTGTTCACTGATAATGCACCTGTGGTCACCAAGTGCTCTGATAGAAATGTACAAGGAAATTAATGTTGTCTGCATGCTTGCTAACATGACTTCCATTCTATAGCCCATAGGTCAAGAAGTAATTTTGACTTTAAGTATCATTATTTAAGAAATACATTCCATAAGGCTATAGCTGCCAGAGATAGTTATTCCTATGATGGATCTGGGCAAAGTACATTGAAAACCTTTTGAAAAGGATTCACCATTCTAGATGACATTAAGAACATTCATGATTCATGGGAGGAGGTCAAAATATCAACAATAACAGGAGTTTGGAAGAAGTCGATTTCAACTCTCATGAATGACTTTGAAGGGTTCAAGATTTCAGTGGAGGAAATAACTGCAGATGTAGTGGAAATAGCAAGAGAACTAGAATTAGAAGTGGAGCCTGAAGATATGACTTAATTATTGTAATCTAATGATACAATTTGGATGAGAAGTTCCTTCTTAAGGATAAGCAAAGAAAGTGGTTTCTTGAGATAGAATCTACTCCTGGTGAAGATACTGTGAACACTATTAAAACAGCAAAGGATTTAGAATATTACACTCAATTCGTTGATAATGCAGCAGCAGGGTTTGAGAGGACTTACTCCAATTTTGAAAGGAGTTCTACTGCAGGTAAAATGCTATCAAACAGCATCACATGCTACAGAGAAATCTTTTGTGAAAGGAAGAATCAATTGATGCAGCCCACTTCATTGTTGTCTTAATTTAAGAAATTGCCACAGCCACCCAACTTTCAGCAACTACCACCATGATCAGTCAGCAGCCAACATCAAGACAAGACCCTCCACCAGCAAAAAGATTATAACTCGCTGAAGGCTTAGATGATCATTAGCACTTTTTAGCAATACTGTATTTTTATATTAAGGTATGTATATTGTTTTTGTAGATGTAATGCTACTGCACACTTAATAGACTACAGTATAGCATAAACAACTTTTATATACACAGGGAAACCAGAAAATTTGAGTGACTTGCTTTATTGCAATGGTCTAGAACTGAATTCACAATATCTCTGAGGTATGCCTGTACTCAGAATGGAACTACATGAAGAGAAACTTAGCAAACAAAATGCAAGGCTTAATGAAAGATTGGATACGAAGGGTGAGAGGGAGGATGAAGCCATTCATTAAGATAAATACTACAGATTCAAAGAGCAGGTTGAGGAAATAAAGATGATTTTATTAGTTTTACATATGCTGAATTTATAAGTCCCAGTATCCCTACCCATCTAACCACACAGATCTGAAGCTCTGAAAAGAAATGTGGGATGAAAATAACAATTTGGAAATTATCTGCATTCAGGTAATAGTTAAAACAATGGGACCTGAAATCACATAGGGAGAGAGTATAGAGAAATGATTATGAAAAAAAATAAGAAAAGAATTAAGATTAAATTATGAATAGTATATTCTTGCTTGGCCAAAAAAAAAAAAAAAAGCTATTTGTGGTATTTTATTCAGTCAGTAAAGAGCTAGAAATAGAAAGTTCAAGACATTCACCATCTAGTACAGAAGACAAATATACAGATGATTATATCAAAAGGAATATGGTAAGTAATTATAGACATATCCACTGGTTATTATGAGTACTAAGAAAACAAGAACTGAGGAGGAATGATGGTAGTTAGGAAATATTTCCTAAAGAAGGCTTTACATTTGAGTCTAACACAAGAACAAGTGAAAAATAGTTCTAGTATATAAAGATGCAAAGCTGAATATAGTGAAGATAAAGGTAGGCATGATCCAGAATTGAGTCTTATTTGCCATCTTATGAGTAATCTTGACATTGAGGATAAAAAATTTTTAGGACAAATTGTTAATCTTTAAAGCTTCTCCATTTGAAGAAGGTGATTGCCCTGGCTCTTTGAAAAAGATTAACTTATAGGAATGCTCATTTTGATTTTTAAATGTTTATGCTTTTAATTCAATATAACATAAGAAACACCAATAAAAATACCTTAAGCAGTTAATGTTAAGTCTGCTTGTTCTTTTTTGTTTATAAATGTAATATGCTTTCGAAATGTTTTAATATAAATTAAATGCTACAAGTATTGTCATGCCTGTAATCCTAGCGCTTTGGGAGGCCAAAGTGGGACGACTGCTTGAGGCAACAGTTTGAAACAAGCCCGAGCACCATAGCAAGACCCCATCTCTACAAAAAATAGAAAAATTAGCCAGTTATGAAGGCGTGTGCCTACAGTCCCAGCTACTCAGGAGGCTGAGGCAGGAGGATGGCTTAAACCCTGGAATTTGAGGTTGCAGTGAGTTATGGTGACATCACTGCAGTCTAGCCTGGTGAACAGAGCAAAACTCTGTTTCAAAAAAAAGTATTCTCACAAATTATACATCACGTATGATCCTGAAGTTCATTCAAACCGTTCTCCTGAACATTTATAAAGTATATACAAGAAATTGGCAAGGCATGCTCATAAAAATACTGTTGCCAAGAGAATCAAAAGCTAACACATGCAGCACATTAAGAGACACATGACTTGCTGACTTAAAATATTTGACTAAATTTGGTCAGTTTATTGAGCCATATAAGGAAAGAAACAGAATGACTAAAATACACTTCCAAAATCTTATCTGACATGGTTTATCTTAAGTTTTTCTTGAATGCATATCCAGAGCAATTACCAATAGATGGTTGTGTAAAGATACTTTTGTTGTTGAATTCTAGGTACAGGTAGCTTTGTCAACTTGAGCTGCAAACTAATTCAAACTAGTTCAAAACTTCTGTTTTTCTTGTTCTACACATGTTTATAAGGAAAAAGTTGAGAAGCCTAATAACAAAGAGTTGAATAAAGGGGTACACAGTGCTCAAAGCAGATAGAGTTCACGTCTTAAAGATACATTTTGGGTGGGGCATGTGTAGCTTGAAAAATCATTAAATTTTATTCCTAAAATAGACCAAAACAAATCTGTTTTAACAAATGTAATCTGAGTAAACGCACAATCACAAAATCAGTAGTATTTGAAATAAATTCTAACACTGTTATATTCCTTTTCATGAAAGTGTTTTTGTTAAAAGTATAGATTCTAGAGCCAGACTGTCTAGGATTAATCTAGTTCTGCCACTTATTGGCTGGCTGTCCTCAGGTAAATTCCTCATCCTATATGCCACAGTTTCCTCTGGAAAATGAGGATAAGAATAGAACCCACTATCTCAAAAGTATGCTATGGGAAGTATGTGAATTGTTATATACAGCATATATAGTACCTGTCAAATAGTTAAGCACTATCATGTTTATATAAATATCCATGTGGTAAATCTTCCCCATTTAAACTATTTTTTCCTTTTTTATACTTCTGTAAGTTATGAAACAAAGTTAAATGGTGAAGAATTGTCAAATATTCCTATTAGTACCATTTTTGGTAAGAGTCCCACCCACAAATGATTTCTAAAAGTATGACTAAATTTTAAAAGATCCATTAAGAAAATCTTAGGAATTACAAACCTGCTTCAAACAAACTTCTCTGTAAACTCATTCATACAAATTATATGTGATGCAGAAGAGCAAAGCAAAACAAAAGAATTGTATATAAAATAATTATAGCAATTTAGGTGAAAATATAATTATAGTCAATTACCTAAAATGTTTATAATTTGTGCCTAATCATTAGTAACACAGTTAATTATTGATAGGTAATACACTAATTTGAATATAGAAGTTCTCTTAGTCAATTTCCACTTCACAGAAACAATTCTTAGACTCTTAGGAAAAATTCAACTGGTAGGAGTTTTGTGGATATACTAGAAAATAGTTCATACCCCAAGCATTCAGAGTGACATAAATGTCAGTATATATGAAGAGGAACTGAACTGGATAATGTTCATGCAATGTTTTGTTCTATTTTAAAGAAAAGTAAGTTGAACATTTCAAAGAAAGAATTATGGGTGTGATTTATACAAGAAAGACAATGAAGAACTCAACACAGTACTCCTATATTAAATAATAAAAAATAAACACCTTGGTCTTGCATTAAAAGACTGGCAAATAAATGAGCATGCATAATTTTAGGAGGCCATCTACTACAGTTATGAAAACAAATAAGAGAGTTCAGCATTGCACTTAAATTGAAGTTTTCTCACCTTTCTACTCTCTTATCTTATACGATAAGAGGGCTGAGAGGACTGCTTGAGCCCAGGAGTTGGAAGTTGCAGTGAGCTATGATCATGCCACTACACTCCAGCGTGGGCAACAGAGCAAGACCCTGTCTCAAAAACAACAACAACAACAAAAAACAGAAAACAAAAAACAAAAAAACTGACCAAAACATTTCTGAGACAAAAAAGAAAGATAATGAAAGTTTCTAAGGGAAAAGTAATTTAATTACCGTTTAAACATTCACTCTACTTGGAAATTCATGCTGAGGAGGCAGAAAATAAATAAATAAATAGACAAACAAACAAACAAACATTCACTCAACAAATACTATGTATTTGAATGAGAATGCCAAAAACTGGCAAATATAAATATTCAAAGATTAAAATTATGTCCTTTATCTATTCTTGTTCCACAGCTGTTATTTCCTTTATTGATAAAGATCTATACATTAGTATGTTGAACCTAGATTTTTAGAGGACAACAGTTTTATTTGGAGACTTAGTAAGGGAACAGGATTTCTTCTTAAGTTTAGAATCCTTAGGGATATAAAACATACTGAACTTTAGGATCATTCTCTCATGAATAATTTTTACTAACTGCCTACATCCTACAACACAATGAATGAGCCATCCATTTTGGTAGATACAAAGACTAGCACTAGAGGGCATATTCTCCTTCTTTCCTTTATGCAGTGCCTGGCATATAGCGAGCATTTAATACATAATACACATGGAGTGAATCAAAATAAAATACTAACTTCTACTTAATAAGTAGGCATTTATGACCTAGTGTGTAAATGTGTACGTAAAACTGTGTAAAGTACTGTGAGACATGCTGCTTTTATTACTGTTTCATGTGTTTACAGTCTTTTCTACCAGCTAGATTACAGATCCTTAAGAACAGAAATTGCCGTATACACTCCATAATACCTAACAGTCTATTTCAATAAATTTTTGTTGATAGACCAAAACAATCAATCTTGTCTAAAGGATGCCCAAAATTTAATTAGGAAAAAAAGACAAGCAGATAAGTAGAAAAATACTATGCAACTGAAAAGCATTATAGCAAAATAAAGGAAAAGTCAGTATGTGAGTAGAGATCAGTTAAAGAAAGCTTGTTAGAGAAAATTTCATGCAAGGTATCAGTACTATCTGAGCTCTTGGTAGGAAGGCTGCTACAGGTAGATGTTTCCTTGTTGAATTCTGTCTTTTATCAGATATGATTTACAAACTGATACAGAAGCGGTTAATTAATAAATATATTAATGAGAAAATGTTAGTTTAGTTTCCGAGAAAGAAATAAAAGCTTCTGCTTACTATTTCATCCACTTAAATAAAAAAAAAGGTTACAAAAGAATATGTATTAAGTAATGATACAATTCTTGCCTCTGAAATGCCTAATGAAAAGTCTAGAAGAATATATGCCAAACTGGTTTTTTTATAGGAGGAATTACCATTTTAAAGTTCCCCCATCTAACTTGTAAAATACACTAGATTTAGAACCACTGATATTCATGGTACTGAAGCTGGAGGAATAAACGACAAGACACAAGCAGCATTTGTAAAATGTGATAAGAAAAGCCTATGTCAGAACTCAGAGGGCCAGGAGTATTTAAGAAAGGGGAAACAAAAAAGGAGATTGAGAAGCAGCAGTCTAAGTAGGTAGGAGGGAAAGAAATATAAGTATAGTTCTATGGAAGCAAAGGGAAAATGGAAAATAGGATTTTAAGGAGTTAAATACTTCCTAGTAAAAATGGCAGAGCGAAGCCAGATTTTACACAACTCTTCTCCCAAATAAATGCTAACTCTTTTATAGTGATTTTGTATATGCCACGGAACCGTTCTAGGTACTTTACGTGTATTACCTCACTTAATCCTAACAGTAACCCAGTAGGTAAGAACTATTATCAATATTATGTTAACATTTAAAAGCTGATAACTGGCAAAATCAGGATTTTAACCCAGCAGTCTGGTTTTATCATCTGTGCCCATGACCAGCAGGCTACACAACTAGACAAAAGGAGCAAAAGATAAAATAACATCCCAAAACAATTTGCTCCTATCTTTCAAAATTTCAAATGCACATACTCTTTGACATTGCAATTGCATTCTGGCAATTTATTCTGCAGAGGTACTCACACATGTACAAAATTATTAACTAAATTCTGATAAGTATAAGACTAGAAACAATTTAAATGTCCATCAATAAAAAACTAATTTATGGACTAATATGGGACAAATTCCTGGATATTTTGCCCAGTGGGGAAAAAAAAATAAAACATGAGTAAAGTCTCTGACTAACATGTTATATGTGTATATTAGTTCATATATCATCGGATATCTCTAAAAGGATACTGAAAAACAGTATGGCAACTGTGAGAGGACATGTCCAGGCCAACTGTAGGCCCAATAAGGTAGTAGGGAATAGAGCTCTAATAAATGAGTGTCACAGCAAGCAATGGCCTGTATGGTAATACGTAGAAGAGGAGGGTAATATGTAGAAGAGGATGGGCTCTCCCCATCCTCCTTTCCCCACCAGCCTAATAACACAAAACTAACAAAATCTGGGTTCTGAGCTCCTCCCTCCTAGTGTGTTCCTCACTCCAAGTGAGCTATAATGACCACCAACACATGAAGAACAAGGGAGACCCTGGAAAACAATATCCAATCATATCCCTATATCTTTATCTGGTTCATATCCTTTGTATTATTTTTCTTGTTATTTTAGTACAATTCTGTACTGCAACTAAACTTTTCTTGCCAATCCTTGAAAACGAATTAGCCCTGTGTAGTCTGGCCTAAAACAACAAATATGAACATATACTAGAGGAAGAAAAAATAAAATAAAATGAAATGGAAAAAAAAAGTATATGTCATAGTCTGTTTGGGCTGCTATAAAAAAATATCATAAACTGGGTGGCTTATAAACAGCAAACATTCTGGAGTCTGAGAAGTCTAAGATCAAGGCACTGGCAGATTTGGTGTCCGGTGAGGGCCTGTTTCCTGACTCACAGATGTGTCCTCTCATGGTAAAAGGGCAAGCTGCTCCCTTGGGCCTCTTTTATAAAAGCACTCATCCCATTTATGAGGGCTCTGCAAAAGGCCCCACCTCTTAATACCATCACCTTGAGGTAAGGATTCTAATATATGAATTTTGGGGGGACACAAATATTCAGACCACAGCAGTATGTAAGCATATAAAAATCCAGATAGAGAAAGCAATGTGGGAAAAAATATAACTTCACAAACCAAAGGAAATACCCTACATTTTGGTGCCACTTAATAACATATTGAATAAAATAAGAGATCAAAGGTTAACTGAAAAACCCTTTTTAATAGTAAAATCTAGCCAATTAAAAGAACAAAATAAATTCAGAATTCAGGATAAGACAGTCAAAAATGTCATAATAGTAAATAAAAAAGAAAAGAATAAAATCCTAATAAGGTAGAAACATTAACATGGCCACACAGTGAGATGAGGGGGCAAAGAGCAAAAACGGATCAGTGATGATTTCCTAATATCCTATTGCAATGTTTTCATGACCTATCTTCTAAATCTTAAAGGAATCTTTTTTTTTTCTTTCTCTCTTTTTTTTTTTCTTAAAGGAATCTTTAAGGAAATATTCTCTCTAGTTGTAAAGAAAAATTTGTCTAAAATTCAATGATTACTTCAATCTTCCATTTCTTTTCTTCTCTTATTGGCAAATTAAAGGAAACTAAACACTTTGTGATTAAAATAGCATATGTAACAAAAATATACTAAAGGATTTGCATAGAGAGTTTCTGAAATGATCCTTTCTTATTGAACAATGGTTAGTTATGGATAATCATCATTCACTGAGCAGCTATTACTTATTTAGCATAAAGCACAGGGCCTAGCTCAAAGCTATAAAAGGGCCAAATCTTTCCTGCAATAAACTCAAGTCCATGAGACATAAACACATACATTCAGAAATTTCAAAGTATTACTCTCTAATTTCAAATTTCCCTCACTCTAGTATACATGGATTATTTCTGGAACCTCAAGAATTAATATACACACATACACATAATTCTCATCACTCTAGCATATATACATTATTTCTGGAACCTCAAGAATTAATATATACACACACATGTACAAATTGAGGGAGAAGGGAAGCATTTGGGAAGAGAAAGGCCAATTTTTTGTCATGCCATGACATGGATGGGGGAAAAAGTGTGTGGGAGAGGGAAATTTAGGCCTTGGAACTACATTCCTAAATCCTTTTCAGAAAGAAAAGAGCAAAGATATGTCTAAGAGAGGCTGAGAACCTGGTAGTTGTTCTGGTATATTCAGATATGCTTTAGCAAAAAATACCAAGAATGAAGTTAAGAATAATTAATTCTGGGTCCTGGGGAAGACGAAGAAGATTGGAAAAAAATCTTACATGGCTAACTTAACTAAATACTGTTTTCCATTTTAGACAACCAAGTTACTCTGCATTTCTGGGACCATCAGTGAAGGAGGTGAGAAAACAGGAGTTAATACTTGGAAGTCACAAAATAAGAAGAGCAATGAATGGGGGCCAAAGGGAAAAAGAAAGATATAATTTATTTACAAGTACCTTGTTGAATAGTGAAAAAGGGATATAAACAGCTATTAGTAAGCAAGGCACAGTACGTAAATAAGAACCATCTGTTAAATATTTAGTAATACAAATTGAAGGATATAAAAACGCCACAAAAATTATTTTTTCATTTGCTTGTGGAAGGTAGCCTCTAAGATGATGTCAATGATCCCTGCCCTCGTGGTATTCATCCCTGTGTAGTCCCTTCCCCTTGACTGAGTGCTTGTTTTTACCAAACTGAATGAGGCAGAAGTAACAGGATGTCAATTCTGAGATTAGGTTATAAAAAGACAAAACTGGCTTCCATCTTGGCTTGCACTTTCTCTTGCTCTCTTCTGGATCACTTACAACCTGGGAGAAGCCAAGTGCCGCATTGAAAGGCAGCCCTGTTGAGAGGTCTATGTGGCAAGGAAGCAAGGCCTGACAATAACCACAAGTGAACTTGGAAATAGATCCCCACCGTACCCAACCTCAGCCTTCAGATGAAACTGCAGACCCAGCCAATAGCTTGAGAATAATGTCATGAAAGACCTTTAGTTAGAAGAAGCACCCAGCTAAGTCACATCCATTCCTGACCCATAGAAAATGTGAGATAATGTTTGGTATTTTAAATTTGGGGGTAATCTGCTATGCAGTGATAAATAATGGTGACATTGTTTGATTCTGATGAATGTATAAAGCATTTATACCAGTTTTCATTTACTTCAGTTTGTGTGTACCCAAATATCATGTTCCCTTCCACAATTCTATCTTTTCTCCTATATTTCCACTCTTCTTAAATGTCATCAGCTAGTCTTGTAAGCTAAGAGTTACTTAAACTTAGTCCTATCTCTCTATTTCCACAAAGCTCTAGTAACTTTCCTCAAAGCTCTAGTAACACTGGACTGCCCTACATTTCCTGATCATGTCCAATGTGAACTTACAAGGTCAGAATAAATAAGTAACTGCTCAATAATGTGATACTACTCACGCTTAACAAGTAAAAACTCTATAAAAGTATAACAGTTTAACCAGAGCTATACTAATAAATAATCAAAATTATTCCTTCAATATTTACCTTTGAGGAGGGAGGGCAAATAGCAAAAGGGAAAAAAAAGTCAGCTTTTATATAATACATACGCATTGAGGGAAAGGGATATATGTATGAGTGTGTATAATTTTCTATTGTATAATTCATTCAATCATAATCATTTTTTAGATGTATGCAGATCACTATCCAGTGAAAAGAAAAGTAAAAAGGCAGAAATAAGAACACCTAAATTTTCAATCTGACTCCTGAAACAACTGTAAGTATAGAGCCCCTTTGAAAGCAATTTAAAAAAAAAAAAAATTACTGCAGTATTTCCCAAAATGTTTTCATGGAACTACCAAACTGAAAATGTTAATAAATATTCTTTGACAAAAGGGTTCTCTTAAAGGCAACTAAACTTAGGAAATATTGGATTAAATAGATTTCTTTACTGCAGAACTTGTCAGGAAGTCCCTTTTCCCACCAACATCTATTTTTATCTCCAAAATCTATTTTAATGTCCAAGTTGAGGTACAGTCTAGAAACCACTGTGCCATACACATGATATATCTGTAATATAATAAATGAGCATATCACTGTACTTTCAAGTCTAAGTCTCTCTCAGATACAGATAATCAATAATGAATTAATAATTTCATAATTTTATACTTTTTTTTACATGTTTCAGGGAAAATTTTATATGCTAATTTAATATATCACTAACTACATGGAACCAAGAAACTTCTGAAACATCTTTTTATTATTTATCTAATCTAGACATTGAATGGTTAACATGGCTGATTCAATACATTACATGAGATTTTCATCTTTCGGGAGTATTCTCCCACTATCTAAAAGATTTTGATAGGCACAGGTATCTCTGCCAGAAAGACAGCAGCTACAAAACCCTGCTGAGACAAATAAAGGGTCATAGATAAAACAAAAACCAGTGCTGAAAACCCTACAAAAACACATTCTTAGACTCCAGTACAAAAAAGAAGGGAGGGAGGAGGTGGTTGAGTCCAGCTGCCAAGAAAAAGTAACCTGATGATAAAATCTCAAATTTTTCTGATTGTAAGAATTAACTACAGTAGTTTAGGACTTAAAACCTCTCTAGAAGGGGGTGCCCCTGAATAATAGCTGACACACTGCTAAACTCTACAGATTCCTCCTTAACTTAGTCTTCTGTTATACTTTAATAAGGCTTTATTTTCTATTGTCTTACCCAGCCTACATTAATGTAGGTAGGTTAAGTAACTCTCCCCATTTTCTGTGACCCTATGAACATACCTATCCTAACATGTTTAAAACATTGTGTCATACTTACCTACTCATATGTATTATTTTTGCATTCTTTCTCTCCCTTCTGCCTCCACTATACTATGAGCTCTCAAAGGCAAGGGTCCATCTTAGTTGTCACTGTGCTTATAGTATTTAGAACACATTGGACAGTAATCAAATGTTGAATGGGAGGAACCTACAAGTATGATTTAGCTTCACAAGTAGGACTCAGAAATAGATTGCCAATTCTTTGTCATCTGTGATCAGAGAAATTAATTTTTCCATGTCCTATCTGACTTACTACAGGAGTAACTTTTCCGTGTCATATCTGACTTACTAGTTAAACTTCCTAGTTGCACCCCATGCTGATCTAACTCATCTCCTCCCTTATAGTGAGACAAAATAACCAGGATTGCTTTTAAGTTTCCTTTGGGGAGGGGGTGGAAATCAAATTACATAATCAATAGCAGGTAATGTTTTGTTAAAATAACATTAGCATTCTAGCATGAAACTACTGCCACAA
This sequence comes from Cheirogaleus medius, assembly GCA_008086735.1. Classification (NCBI taxonomy): domain Eukaryota; kingdom Metazoa; phylum Chordata; class Mammalia; order Primates; family Cheirogaleidae; genus Cheirogaleus; species Cheirogaleus medius. The sequence continues at coordinate 3,126,436 of VBSM01003169.1, forward strand.
AAGGAATTCCTTTCCCTAGTAAGAAAGACTACCAATGCACATAAGGTTCTTAGTAATTTAGCTACTGTGGTAATAAAGGCAGACAAAAAGATAGCACTGAAGACGAAGTAAAAGCCGGCTAGCTGGAGGTTTTTTTTTTTTTCCTTCTTTCGTTTTTGGAGCGGTGCCTTGTATTTCACTGAAAGTCCAAAAGCTAAGTCTTGACCATATAAGGCTTTGGGATTCCCATGGATTTGGCTGAGGAAAAAGTCAAATCTAATAACCTTAAAATACATGAAGAACACAGGTACTAAACTGCCATGAGAAGGGTCATTTTTTTAATTCTAGTTTCATTTAAACGAACTCTCATAGATAATCCCAAAAATGTTCCTGCAAAACATTATGATAAATTGTTGAAATTTCCTTTAAAAAAAACTTTTGATGGAAATCTTCCTAAAGTCCTAAATATTCCTTCATCATTTTAAACAAGTACAAAAAAAAAGTAATTTAATTTTTTTCTATTAACTCATTTTGGCATCAACTATTAAATTCTGCTGTTATACAACAATGTCCTGCAGCTAAAATGATACCTAATATGCATTTTGGGACTGTTTGCTTTTAACTGGTTTTCTGCTTTCCATCTTGCTTTCAGCTGTCACCTCTTAAAATTACCTTCCATTCTAATTGGTAGCTCTTAATTTGTCAAATATTTTTTTAAAAAGGCCTAGAATAAGACTACATAGAAATTATAAGAGGACTTCTGACTAAAAAGTACTTGCGCAAGTGTGGATTCTGCAACTTTTGTGTCGGTCCTATGAGTAATGCTTATTTCTCAGTATTTTTTTAGGTCATAAAGTTTCCAATATGAGGGAAAAATTTATTAGACAAATTATGCTCTGTAAGATGTAGAAGACTGATCTATATCAAAAGTGACTACTGCTGAAAAAAGAAAACTAATAAATGTTTTTGGCAATGTTTTCTTTGCATGGAGATGATGAAGAAGAGCAATCACATGAAGCAACTCCGTAGATAATTTCAGAGTTTCTGGAAAAAAAATAGTGGCAATTCTAAGAAAACGTGGAAAGGCTCTGAGCTAACAGTTCATCTTTGTGTTATTTATATCTTATTTACAACTTTGCATACTCATGACTTTAAAATAAAATATGCTAGTAAATCACCTTTTGATTTAATTTTTAAGTACTATAAAATAAAAAAGGGGGGAAGAAGAAGCTCATTTTACAGGACTTAGTAATGTGTAAAGTTCAATGGAATAGTCATGTCTGATAGAAATGGAATATTGTCTGATACAACTATTTCATATTAATAAGGGAATAAATTATACAAAGAAGACATTCAGGTAAACCCCAAAACTCTTCTATTTTAGCACAATAATCAACTTCCTCCTTCCAGATAACATCTTTCAGAACACCAAAAACCATTTCGTGCCTTTAATGCCCTTCACCAGCACTGCTACACTGTTTGGATCTTTCCAAGAATTACTGAATATCTATCATTGTTAGGTACTATACGCTGGGCAGAGAAAAATGAATCATGACTGATGCAGATCCTTATGAAATACATGATTTTAACAGGGAGCCAAACAGAAAACAAGATCATCTTTGTTTAATATGGCAAGTGTCATAATTTCTAGGCACTCAGAGAACTGGCAATAGCCTAAGTAGGAGCAAGGCTTCTAGAAGAAACCTAATCTATGTTTTTAAGAATAAAGAAATGGTGAAGGTTAAAACAATTGTTTAAAAAAAAAAAAGAGGAGAGGAGCAGCATATCAGAGAGCACCCCTCTATATCCTAAAAGATACATAAATAAAAACATAAAAATATTTCCTTATTCTACCTTCCACATATCACTCCTCTTTTCCCTCACATTTTACTATGAAAATGTTCAAACATATAGCAAACTTGAAAGAATTTTACAGTGAACACCTATATATACATCATCTAGATTCTATTAACATGTTACTACTTGCTTTAGCACATATCTATCCACCTAGTCATTTCTTTACACATCCACTGTTAATGCATCTACTTTGAAAGTACCAAAAAAGTAAAACTGAGGAAGATACTTCTCCCTAAATAATTCAGCATGAGTATCAAATAGAGTTCAATATTTCATTTGTTTCATTTTCTTTTGATGCAAAATTTAGATACAATGAAATGCAAAGACCTTAAATGACATATATTCACTGTTTTACCACTGAACATAAACCTGTGTAACCTAAATCCCTATGAAGATTTACAATACACCATCACTACAGAAAATTTTCCCATGTCCCTTTTTAGTCAATTTTCTCCATTCAGAGGCAACCATTGCTCTGTTTTTCCTCCCACCATAAATAGGATTTGGCCATTCTAAAATTCCATGCAAACAGAATCCTAAAGCTTATCCTTATTTTGTGAAAGGCATCTTTAAGCAAAATGTTTATGAGATCCATTCATGTCGCTGTGGGTATCAAGTAGTTCATGTCTTTTTATTGCTGAGTAAGCATCTCCATGTCTAGCTATACTGTAGTTTATCTACTCCCCCTCACTGATAAAACATCTGAGCTGTTTCCAGTTTTCTACTAGTAAGAATAAAGCTGCTATAAACATTCTGGTACAAGTCTTTTTAGAATATACATTTTCTTTTTCTCTTGTATAAACATAAGGAGTGTAATTTCTGGGCAGGTGTATGTTGATTTTTATAAGAAACTGCCATTTTCACAAAGTAACTATACCAATTTACATCTCCACCACCAATGAGAGTTCCAATTGCTCCAATATTTGTCAATAGTTGATGATGTGAAGTTTTTTCATTCTGGCCTCTCTGATTTAATATAATTTTTAATATAATTGGCATTGTATTTAATATAATTTAATATAATTGGCATTTTAATATAATTGTATTTAATATAATTGGCATTTTAATATAATTGGCATTGTATTATACCATTCATCTTATTCTGCACGGTATTACTTACGTACTTGCCTTGCCTCTATTAAACTGTATACTTTTTGAAGCTATTATGAATTGTGTCAGTCATCATTTTTCCCCTAAAATATGTATAGTAGAATGCTTTACACATGTTGGAAAAATAAGTATCAGTTTAAATGAATTGTTTAATAAAACTTATTTGTCCTTCCTGTTCTGTTTAAGTCAGGGGGAAAAATCCAAAAGGCAGATCTGTGAAATAAGGTTACAGATAATCAAGGATTGGCAATTATCCTCCAATCTTACCCTAGTCATCTGCGAAAATACAAAAATCCTTAAAACCATTTATTACGATGTCTATCTTATAATGGTATCATATCTACACACATAAACATAGAAACATATGGAAGAATAGAAGGTCCATGTTTACTCCACAAATGCAAGGATTTTTGTCTATTTTGTTCATTGATGAATTCTAGTATCTTCCACATAAATAGGCACACATATTTGTTGAATACATACAACACACACATTTCCATAAATGTGCCTTTTTAACAAATGGCAATGAACTTAAATCATGAACAACAAAGCTTCTTACAGTTACAGTTTTAACAGTCTTAAACCTAATAACCATGAATATATCCTTCCAGATATAGATTTAGGTTTCTGTTCAGGATTTTAAAATATTTTTCCAAGGTATATCTTCACACAATCTGGAACAGTAATTCTCTTTCATGTAAATACATAACTTTGGGATGCATACACACTGAATTTTTAGGGAAAGAGAAGGCTCCTGAATAGTTATCCCAGATGTACCAAACAAACCCAGCAATCAATGAGATGTCATATACCATTAGTATAGAGAGATTGTCCACCTATTAAAAACCCTCAATTTAACTATTCATCTGGGTTTCTATGCACCAAACAAATTAGGAAGGCAATTTCCAAAAGTTCAATTCTCTTCAAAGCCCTAAGATGAAGTCTTTGAAACAGGTCATTGTGAAGAGAATTCTTCATACCATTAAACATTTCCTGAATGTCTAGCAATCAGTATTCTAGCTACTGTGCTAGGTGCTAAGGCTACAAAGAAAAAAATCAAGGAACTTATATTTTAGTGGAAGAAAAAGTCAACTAAATAAACAATTACAAAACTGTTACAGAAATATGTAACAGTACAAGAACACCACATGGTACATAGAAGGAAGGCTCTAGATCAGGAACAAATTAGTATAAGGTTCTTGGCAGAAGTAACTGTTTCAGATATCTGATTATATGACCCCAAAAAATATGTGTCAATCCTGAAGGAAAATGTTAGTAGTAATCACGCTCAAGAGCCAGTTTTCTCCAGAGCAAAAAGGTCCCTTTCAGGAGTGTTCTGACAGTTGAAGGACATTTGGGTTGTTGACATGACACTTGAAGGGCAACTGTCATGAGGGGCAACTGAGTTGTTTTCAGTTCTTGGCTATTACAAAGCAAGCCACTATGAAAATTTACATACAAATTTTTGTGTGAACATGTGTTGAAGAAGCAAAAGAAAGTAAGCTTGCTTCTACTTAACTTGCTCCTTGCTTTTTGAATGGTGTCATTACAAAAAAAAAAAAAACTACATACAGGATAACTGTATAGCTTCTTTACAGGTAAATATTACCATGCAATAATAATAACAGTTATTTATTAATTAGAAATAGAATCTGCCAAAAACAGAAAGAAGAAAATGAAAAAGAAAGCAAAAGCAAAAGCAAAGCAAAAATTGGATTAAGAGCCAAAGAAATGCTACTGAATATTTTAATTTAATCACTCAATCATTATTTGCTGAGAATTCACTGTGAGCCAGGCACTATGACAGACAAATGCTTGACCTTCGCTCGTAGACAAATAAATAAATAATTGCATAATTACACCATACGAGAAGAGGCATAAAATAATAGGGTGCTAATAGGGAAAGAAAAGTTTCAGGAGAATATAACAAGGAGTCAGGGAAGGAGTCAGGGAAGACTTCTTTCAGGAGATTACAAAAAAAAAAAGGGAAAAGAATAGGAGTTAGTCAAAAGAAATTGAGGATGAGGGGCAGATAGACTGTCCCAAGCAAAGGGAATATATACAAGGGCTGAAGATATGAATGAGTTTAGCATATTAAGAGCCTGAAGGAAGTGTAGCTAGAACACAGATGAACATAAGGAAGAGACTACAAAAGTCAGCAGATCCTGATAGGTCTTGTCAAGGATCTGGGATCCTATCTCCTAACAATCTTGAAACTACTTTATATACCTCACAATTCTTTTAAGAGGGATACAGAAATTCAAAGCAGATTTCAATAAAGTCTATAATAAGTGTTCCTAACAAAGAACACCATTTCCTCTGTGCTGCAACTGTTAACTAAGAATATCAGTACCAATGCTTAACATGAAAATATGTTTCCTCTTGAGCCCTTTCATTAGTATAGTATTTTATATATCATTTTATACAGTCAGTATTTCATCTACTTCTCATAATAAACTGGTCCAATTTCTCTAGCAAATTTATGCTAGTCTTGAAATCTTTGATCCTTCAAACTGAAAAAAAAAGTGACATTTCTTTTTTAAAATTTAATAAGATTCAGTTCAACAAGCATTCATGTGCCTGATACACAAAAGTTACCAATTTTCAAAGAGATAAAAAAAGGATGTCAAACTTCAAACTTAAAAAATTCTTGTGTCCATGCATTTACCTCATAAAGTCATTTTTAAGTGACTATACGTAAAATATCAAACAAGCAGAACCTAAATTTTTGTATTACACGTTGAGCATTCCTAATCTGAAAATCTGAAATTCAAAATGCACCAAAAGCTGAAACTTTGAGCACTGACTTGACCCTGTAAGTGGAAAATTCCACACCTGACCTCATGTGATGGATTGCAGTTAAATCATAGGCCCAGCTTCCAGAAAGCTTCCTCTCAGCCCTCTTTAGCTGCAATGTATCTTTTATTCACATTCCCAGATTCCGCTACTCAAGCCCGTCCACAAAAGATAATAAAATGACACTTGTGTGTGTAAGAAAATTATTACTTACTGGTAGCATACAAATACAGTCAAAAATCATGGTGATGCCAAACAACCACAGATGTCCCCGTGGGTGGCTGAAATAGGGAAACCTTTGCCTTCTGATGGTTTAATGTACACAAACTTTGTTTCATGCGCAAAATTATTAAAAACATTGTATACAATTACCTTCAGGCTATGTGTATAAGGTACACATGAACATAAATGAATTTTGTGTTTCAACTTGGGTCCCAGCTCCAAGATATCGCATTATATATGTGCAAATATTCTAAAATCCAAAAAAACCAAACCTAAAATCTGAAACACTTCCGGTCCCAAGAATTTTGGATAAGGGATACTCAACCTCTATTTTAAATACCACAATCTGGATCTTGATACTTTAAGTTCATGTCTTGCTTTCTGATTTCACGTTTATATGCTATCTTTTATCTGTTTTGCTTATTACAATTAATTCTTTGAGAAAGTGAAGGTAAATATAAATACAGTCATGAATTCACAGCTTTTCGGAAAAAAAAAAGCAAAACCATATTAAGTACCATTACTATCTAGCTGACCCATCTTTCCCTCTACTCAATAACTCTGCCTCTCCCCCTACACATGAGATTTTTTCCCCTAAAAATCTAACTATTCACATCATCTACAAAAAAGAAAGTGATTACTTTTATGTAAGTTTTCCCCAATTCTGATAGACAAGAATAAAATGATGGCATTTATATAGAGAGCTTAATTAACACATTTACTGCCATGTGAGCTATATTTAACTAATGCTAGTTTTGAGCCCAGGGCCTTGTGAAGCATATGTAACTCACACGTCTCTTCATCTTGGGAGCTGTAAGAATTATTTTTCAAGTTGCATATAACTCACGTACAAAAAATAATAAAATTTTAATGAAATTAGCATCATTTTGTTTTATTCTATTTTTGTAATAAAACACAGTGGCCCCAAGGAAATAATTTTTTCTTCCTAGTGTGACAATGTGTTAAACAGAGAAAATGTTCTAAATGACAAAAGTCATTTCAGAGCCATTCATCCTATATCCCCAAATCGACCAGAAACTCAAAGCTAGATATTTTCAATATGTGCCCCCACACCTAACAAACAGTCTGGAACACAGTAGTTACTCAAATATTAGCTCTCTTTCCCCACTGGTGGGAAAGGCTGTGCTAGGTACTTTCACATATACCATCTCATTTCATCCTCCTGAGGAATCTATTGCAGAGTATTATTATCCTCACTTAATAAGCTCTGAAGAGGAAATGATTCAGATGAAGTAGTTCATTCCAATGGTAGAAGTTCTTCCCTTTGTATTTTACTATAGTTCTCTATTCCTTGGGCACCTATATCCCCCTACAATATAATGTTTTATTAAGCAATTAGCTGCCTAATAAACTTGAAAATATCTGCAGCTTTCACTTGTTCCATATTCAACTCTGGAAGGCAACAGCTCTAGGTAACTGGTGCTTATGAAGGCCAAAAGGTGATTTATTCAACAAAAGTCTGTGCAGTATAGAAGTAGAGAACAAGGTGAGAAAAGAACTGTTGTTTCGGCCGGGCGCAGTGGCTCATGCCTGTAATCCTAGCACTTTGGGAGGCCAAGGCGGGAGGATTGCTTGAGCTCAGGAGTTCAAGACCAGCCTGAGCAAGAGTGAGATCCTGTCTCTACTAAAAATAGAAAGAAATTAGCCAAACAACTAAAAATAGAAAAAATTAGCCAGGCGCGGTGGTGCATGCCTGTAGTCCCAGCTACTCGGGAGGCTGAGTCAGGAGGATTGCTTGAGCCCAGGAGTCTGAGGTTGCTGCGAGCTAGGCTGACGCCATGGCACTCTAGCCCAGGCAACAGAGTGAGATTCTGTCTCAAAAAAAAAAAAAAGAACTGTTGTTTAATTTTTCAAAACACACTGAAGCATTTTCACTTGGAAGTGAACACCAAGACCACACAAAAGGAAGTTCAAATATAAAATACAAAAACATTTCCAAAACCTAAAATAATGAAATTCATGTCTGAAAATCTACTTTAACACCTTATACGCAGTAATTCAACTCACACATATCTTGGCTAATCTTTCTTCCAGCTGCCATGTTACTAAAATAATCTTTCTTCACTTATTCTACTCATGTTTTACTATAGCTATTATTTTCCTGCTTAGTACACCTAAAAGCTTTCAAACATTCTTTAAAGGCTATTCTGCAAAACTGTGTAAACATTTTAACAAAATAAAATTGAAAAGCCCACTAAAGTGAGCACCATCAGAACTTAATAACACACAATTGAGAGCTTGAACTAAAATCATTCAAATATCCTATTCTAGAATTTTCTTTCCTTTTTTCTTTTTTGAAAGAGAGGCATACAGCACATATAGTGCATTCCAAATCTTTTTTCTTGTCATTCCTGATCATCATTTTCGAGGTTTATACCATCCCCATTTTACAAAAGGGTAAACAAGTTTAAAAGAATTCATAAAAACAGAGAGCTAATGAGTGGTACAGAGGAGATAAACCTAAGACACAGAACCAGTGTTTTTTCTAGATGCCTTCCTGCTACTTTCAGCCTTAAATTTGACTCTATTTGTTATCTGGTATTATAACTATATTTCCAGTTAGACATACTTTTATTTATCCATTTGATAAAGTTTTTGCTTCCTTAATTCATGTATGTATTTTTAATTATGATTTTCAACCAAGCCATTTTCTGT
>VBSM01003169.1:3135175-3149505 GCA_008086735.1 Cheirogaleus medius
ATCCAAATTACTATTATTTTATGATAAAAATTAAGAATATCAGCTAAATGGTAACTAGGATAAAAATTATACCTACAGTATATCACAAGTATATTTAAAAACCCACAAACATACAAAGTATATAAAAAATACACACAAAGTACATAAAAATACACAAACATATAAAAACAAGGCAAAGGAAATATATCAATATATTAACATAAGGTAAAGGGCCAATGGTAATTTTTTTTCTTTCTTTCCTACTTCTTCTTTTCCAAGTTTTCTTTAGGGCAGATAAATAACCACTAATGTTTTTTTTAAAAGTTAGAAACTTTGCATATTTAGCAAATACTGATAGAAAAAAAATCAGCTTGCTTTCATTGTTTATTATATGTAAGACTGATTCTATAATTCTTCATAAATTATCTCAGTAAGTTTCTTTACATCCATGCATAATTTAATTTTAAAATGTATTTCATTAATACATAAATCTCTCTCTGGCTACTCTCACTCAAAGGCTTCTTATGTAAACTAGTGTGAGAGAGGTGGGAGGGAGTATAGCAGTCATCTAGAAGAAAGTCCTTATGAAAAAGATTTAAAAGAAAGTTAAAATGTCTTTTGACATTTTTGCCAGTTACATTAAGAGATTATTAAGACTAGGCCCTGTCCTTCTCTTAGTTTTACCAGAACTCATTTGCTCATGATTTTCAATTTACAATAAACATATTTTGGCTTTCAAAGAGAGCTAAAAGGATAAAACTAAACCCCAGAACTACCTTCAAAATTAGGGGAAAAAACTTCTGAGTTTCCAAAGATATTTAGCCTATCCTAACAAAAAGATCGTCAAGTTTTTTTTTAAAAAAGTTAAATAAGGCCGGGCGCGGTGGCTCACGCCTGTAATCCTAGCACTCTGGGAGGCCGAGGCGGGTGGATAGCTCAAGGTCAGGAGTTCAAAACCAGCCTGACCAAGAGCGAGACCCCGTCTCTAAAAAAAAAAAAAAAAAAAAAAAGTTAAATAAAACAAAAATTTAAAAGTCATGTGGTACATTTCATAGGGAGGGCCAGAAATTGGTAAACAGAGCCAGTGCCTACAAGGGAAGACGAAAATTCATTCTACTATTGTCTACTTTCACTAATGGTGGGCATAACCTAATTTTATTACTGTATATAAAATAAATCTATCTTACTTTAAAAATTGGAAGACTGCTATACTGTACTCCATGGTATATGAGTTAACAGTGGTTCGTAGTATTATTTTTTCAGGAAAATATTTCACTGATGTTTATTGGTTTATTATAAAGCATACAACTCAGGAACAGCCAAATGGAAGAGATGCATAGGGCAAGATATGCACAGGAGGGGTGGGGAGCTTCCCTGCTCTCTGCTGATTTTGTTATTTTTTCTAAGTAGATATGCATATTATCTATAATAATGACAATTTTCTTTCTTTCCAATTCAGACATATCTTACTCCTTTTTGTTTCTATTAGCTTTGTCAGGGCTTCTAGGACTGTGTTAAACAGCAATAAGGTAGGCATTCTTTTTAAATTTCAAAATATTATGGGGGTACAAACGTTTTTGGTAACATGGATCGCTTTTGTAATGCTTGAGTCATGGCTATAAGTGTGCCCATCACCCAGATAGTGTTCACTGTACCCATTAGGTAGGTTTTTGCCCATTCTCTCCTCCCACCTCCCCCCTGCTTGATTTCCAATGACTTTTACTTCCCTCTGTGCACATGTGTGCTCATAGGTTAGTTCCAATAGCGAGTACATGTGGTGTTTGCTTTCTATTCTTTAGAGACTTTACTCAGGATAATGGTCTCCAGTCTCACTCAAATTGTTGCAAAAGACATTAATTCATTCTTTTTCGTGGCCGAGTACTATTCCATGGTATACATATACCAAATTTTGTTATTCCACTCATGAATTGATGGGCACTTGGGTTAATTCCACATCTTTGCACTGTGAATTTTGCTGCAATAAACATTCGAGTGCAGATGTCTTTTTGATAAAACGGCTTCTTTTCCTTCAGATAAATCACCCAGTAGTGAGATTGTTGGATAGAATGGTAGGTCTAACTTTTAGTTCTTCGAGGAATATCCATACTGTCTTCCACAGAGGTTGTACTAATTTGCAGTCCCATTAACAGTGTATCAGTGTTCCTTTCTCTCTGCATCCAAGCAGCATCTATTGTTTTTGGACTTTTTAATAAAAACCATTCTAACTGGGATAAAGTGCTATCCCATTGTGGTTTTAAGTTGCATTTCCCTGATGGTGAGGTTCTTAGTATTTTTAATGGAATGAAATCCATTAAAAGCCTAAGAAGCAATCAGATTGCTTGCTACAGTAAATTTCTAAAGAATAGAAGATTTCTTCATAAAAATGGGTCTATGGAATTGGAAAATGTCTAGTTAGGACACTAATTCATAATTGATTTTCCTATATAAAGCTTTCTTTAAATGTTAAATTTTACAGTTTCTTGGAGAGTAATTAAAGAGTAGAATCTTTCCTGAAAAATCACTTCTATTTAAAATAGAGTGATGATCCAAATCATTGTATTTAATTATTTTTAATATCTTCAAAGAGCATACTATTTGTAGCACAGTATGCATCTATTATAACTACCATACCTAAACTAGGCTCTAGCTTTACTTTTATTCCAAAATAGGAAGAGAGCAGTTAATAATAGAAGACCCAAAATGTCTTTGAATTTTTTGCTGAAACTAGGAACTGCTTTTCTTATAGTCTTTTCATTTTTTTATCTCCCTGTCATCCATAGTCCTGTAAAATGTAAAACTTCTAAACTTGGAATCAGATTATTCAGTAAAAACAAACAAGCTTTTAGTAATGGAAAAAATGACTTAACATGAGAACAGAAGCTAGCAGAAAAGCAGGTATATGATCCCAGATATCTAAACTGAAAATGAAACAGAAGCATTTAATAAGCTTTTACACAATGTCTTCTGATAAAAGGAACATTTTAAAGAACTTAATGGAAACATAAAATACTAACATAAGACCTGTGACATGTTAGCTCTGTGTTATACTTTAGTCATTACATGTTCAGTTAACATTTCAGGTAAAGGTATTCAGAATCAAGGGCTGATAATACAAATATAAACCATACATCAACAGGATCCTCAATTTCTTTTTCGATACCACCCATGACCATAAACAGTAAGCCCTGGGACAGCACAAAGTGTTAGCTAGCAAAAGTAAAACCTTAATGTTCCCTGGCTGCATTCAGGGAAGTTTCTTGGAACACCCCATGGATGTAGCTTTAGGAGATAACTGGCCTATGAGATTTGTTTATGGCCTATCGATCATCCTACAATTAAGCAGGGATTCCTAAGGATATCACAGGGATAAAATCTGTTGATTAGTTCAGGTGTCGGGCAGGTGGGAAGCGGGAAGAGGGGATGGGTATATTCATACCTAAGGAGTGTGGTATGCACCATCTGAGGTAATATGCTGAAATACAAAAAAAACCAAAAAACCTGGTGATTCAAGTAGTCCAGAGGCACTATAGTGTTTAAGAGAATAGTGTTCAGTCAAAATTCTCAGGTTCAACTCCCAGTTCTGCAATTTATAAGCTTTGCTGTGACCTTGAAGTCACAACTGTAGTTCATTTTCTCACTGGTATAATGGAATAATATGAATACTACTTACCCCATATGATTAATGTGATAACGTAACTAAGACAGTCTATTATATCCTTAAACACTATGTGTTTACTATTTATTATTCCAACCAAACAGGTCCTTCTGAAGACTCAGAGATATTAATTCCCACACTTGTTATTAAAACTTGTTACAGTATAAAGGTAAAGTTCTGCATCCCAAGAGTAGCCTCTCTTTAATGTCGTATTGTTTTTATAATAAAAAGGGGAGGAATGATTTTATAAACTGACAACAAATCATATTTATCATCTGGATAGGGACAAAGAAGAAAGAAATTTACTGGGTGAGAAAAGGGCCTATGTGAGTTAGTCTAAAAGACCCAACTTAAATATAATGGGATGGGATAACTATGACATCTAATTAAAATGAACCTTAAAAAGTATAGTTCAAAATATAATCTCCATGAATTACTCTATTCCTTAAAAAAGCCTTCTTCTGATCTTATAAGAGCTATATAAAATTAAAATGCTTTAAATCTAGTTTATTGACTATGAATTTCATGCTGAAAAAAGTTAATGCATTATTAAAACATGTATGTATATGTGTACATACACATGCGAACATCTCCAATTTCAAAGGCTAGTCATAGTACAAAGATGAATATTAACTGTTCAAATTATTTAAAAATTTATTAGCTTAGCATTAAGTATATGTTAACTATTAAAATACAGAATGTAGCTAGCTAAAAAAATTAATATTACTGATTTGAAAAGGGAAAGTAGCAAAAAAAAATTCCTAATGTCTTAGTTTCTAAGACAAATCACTTTGTAACTTAAGCACAGAATTCTAAAAAATAAAAGATACTGATCCAAAAAAAACCACTTTATTAGTAAAAAGAAAATTTATAGCATCAAATAAAATTAAATAGAGCCTGAAAGGAATATTTTCATCTCTAAGGTGAAATAACAAAATGGCTTGCCAGCAGCTATGTCTTAACCTATTTTCTGCTACTACTTAATTAATCCTCCTCCAGTAGACCTTAGTTCATTTAATCTACTGTTACAAATTCACCAATGTATGAATTAAGTCTATACACTTCCAGGTTTGCTAGGATCCATCTTCCCAATCTTTTTTGACATATTATTTTTACATTTGCTAAAACCAAACCTCCTCTAGGCCCAACACCCTGATTCCATTTCCATCAATTGGGTTCAGCTCCTTCCTCAAGCCTTAGTTCACTTCAGAGCATTTAAAAGACTACAAAATTCTAGCAAAATCTGTTTATCCTTGTTTAATCATCTCTCGAACATATTGATCATAGAATTTTTTTCCTTAGCATGCCTTTTTTTTTTTTGAGACAAGGTCTTGCTCTGTTGCCCTGGCTAAAGTGCAGTGGTGGCAGCGTCATAGCTCACTGCAGCTTTCAATTCCTGGGATCAAGCAATCTTCCCGCCTCAGCCTCCTGAGTAGCTGGGACTACCATCATATCCAGCTAATTAAAAAAAATTTTTTTGTAGAGACAGCATCTAGCTATTGCCAAGGCTCAGCTCAAGCTCCTGGGCTCAAGAGATCCTTCCACCTCAGTCTCCCAAGGATTACAGGAGTGAGCCACTGCCCAGGCCCTTAGCATGCCTTTTAACATTCTTGTAAAACACCAGTGTTTTCGACTGAAAAGCCAAAGAAGAAAAAGATCTCTTTTCTGAACTGTTGTAATAGCTTCTGGAACTGGCCTTCAGGCAGACCCCCATTCCCCTCCCTCTCCCCTCATCCTAACCAGTTCTGCACATAGCAGTTGTCTTAAAAATGCAAATCTGATTACATTAAAGCAATTAAAACACTCCAATGCATTTCTAGAGCTCTTAGTATGAAAATGGGCTTAATGAGGTCTCCTAGATCCTACTAGATCTTACCTCAACCTACCTCTCAGTAGCTCTTGTTCCACCATTTTTCCCCTCACCCACACTGGCCTTCATCTAGTTCTTCCAATGAGCCTTGCTTCCTCCCTCCCTCCTTTCTTATATGTCCTTTGCTCTGGTCAGAACCTATTTCTCTACCTTCCACCAATATTCTACCGTATCTCAACTACCTTTACCAAGTCACCTCTATTCATCCTTCAGTTCTCACCTCAATTATCACTTCCACAGAAACTCCATCCAAACTCTCAAAACTTTTTGTTCCCTTACAACATTGTATACTTCTCCTTCAAAATACTTAATACAATTTGTATTGATATGTTTAGTTAATGAGAGCAGGGTCTTATCTTACTTTGTGAATCTCTGTATCCCCTAGCTCCTAGCACCATGCCTGGCACATATAAGGCACTCAATAAACATTTCTAAATAATGATAGTACAATCACCAATTAATCAGTGTAAGAGAACATTTATCATCTATAAATACAAATTTTAACATTTTTATAATGAATCAGTTTAACAAAAAAACCTTAGCAGTCTCTTGTGAAATTTTAGCTTTAAAATGTGTATTAACCCACGGAATAAATGTTCCCACTGCTATTATATATGTATAACCCAGCAAGAGATAAACAAATTTTAATATATTTGAACACATTTGAAATCTCACATATTTTTTATACCAGAGTATATGAAAATTCTAGTTTCTCTACATCCTTCCCAGTATTTGGTATTATCAGTCAATTTTAGCCATTACAGTGGATGTGCAACATCTTATTTGTGGTATTAATTTGCATTTCCCTGAGGAATGAGACTGAACAGTTTTTTGTACATTTATTGCCATTTGAATATTTTCTTTTGTGATATACCTGTGTATTTTTTTAGTTGACCTGTAGTTTTAATACACACACACACATCTTTTCCTTATGGTTAATAATTTTTTTCTTGTTTAAAAAATGTTCCCTACCCCAAGATTATAAAGATATTCTCATATGTCACCTTCTAGAATATCTATTATTATGTGTTTCACCATTTAAATCTACAATCCATTTGGAATTTATTTTTCTGTATAGTGTAAGGTGTGGGGGATGTCAAAATTACCTTTTTACCCACATGGATAGGTCCATTTGTTGATAAGACTGTCTTTTCCTCACTTTTCTGAAATGTCATCTTTATCATAAATCAAGTGCCCATGTCTGTCTGGATCTTTTCCAGACTCTAATCTGATCCATTAGTTTGTTGTCTAATCTTGCACTAATACCACATTGTCTTAATTACTATGGTTTAATGAGAAGTCTAAAGGTCCATCAAAGTCAGTCAGTCTTCTCACCTTATTCTTAAGGTTGACTTGGCTATGCCTGGCCTCTTCTATTTACATATCAATTTTTCATTTTCTACACGAACAAAAAATAAACACATAACTGAGATTTTGGTTGGACTTACGTTGAATCTTGTGATTGATCTGGGGAGAACAATACTAATCTTCCAAGCCATGAACATAGTATATCCCTTTATTTAGCTCAGTGGTTCTCTTAGAACTTTATAGGAAGTCTGCAATGTTAATTCTCTCATTCTCTTACAAGTGTATAGTGGAGTTTTCCAGGGACTAAATATGTGACATTACAATAGGCTAGATGCAGAAATAGATATGAGATTCCAGCTGTCTTAAGCAAGACATTAAAGAAATTTGCAAAAATGTAAAACAATGCCACTCTTTTCCTGAAATTTTTTGTATTACTTTTGTAATACTTTTGTATTATCTTTTCATCTTATTATTTAAAACCCACTATTATACACTTTTGAAGTTCTCCCTAGTTTCCACAGCTTTATCTACTAAAATGTTAAATAGGACAAGGACCACTACTTTAGTCTTCCTTCTGGGTTGACACTGAGTGATCAATCAGCAGGCTGACGTGCGCACATGCATGTATGTATTAAAATATATACATAGTGGTTCATCTAGCTGTTAGTCCTCCTTAATCCTGATAACATTCATGCCAGATTTTTGTTATATTAATTACAAAGATATAACAAGAGTCTTTCCAAGAGCTTTACTAAAAAATCAAGCTATATTCAGTTTGCAATATTTCCCTTATTTAAATTTACAAACCTTGACAAAAAAGGAAGTAAAGATAGGTCAATTTAACCTGTTTTCAGAACACTCAAGCTAGCATCTAGTGATCAACGCAATCTCTTTCAAAACTATCTGTTTAATAATGAGTATCAGAATTTTGCCATTCTAGACTAGAAGACCATTTTAAAAGAATGTACATATAAACAAATATATATGTACATTAAAAGCCATTCCATCTGGTGCCTTTCTTCTTCCTATTCTTGCTCTGGTTATGACTTTTAAAAGTCCTTTTTATACTGTCTTCAAAAATATTCTCACAAAATTCATATACAACTCTGGGCTTCAACATTCCTGATTCTATTCTTGGAGATTTGTGGCTGTTTTTCAATTCATTCTTAAAATGGATATTCATCATCAAAGGCTTTTTATATTCATACAGAACAGGGCAAAAGAGCTCATTGTATAAAAATTGCTTTTCTGGATCTTTCCTCTACATATCTCCTACAGGGATTACAGAAAAATCTGAAATCCAAATTTTAACTTTCAAATCCCTTTATCCTTCAAAAAACTATTTGTCTTTTTGGTAATTGTACTTATCTTTTCACTGAACTTTCTATAGTCCACTTGCCAAAGGCTACAACATACATCTAAACTCTACCTAGAATTCCTTTCATTATTTGCCTTAAAAACTCCCAAGATGCCATCACTTTCTCAAGTAGTCATTCCTTATGAAATAAAAAGTTCAGAGAAAAGGCAAGCATAATAAAGAAATACTTAACCCCATACACAGCTTCCTTGAGTAGCCTAAAAGACTAGCAAACTAAAACTCATTATGTCAGTGTTTCTACATTTAATCCTTAAAACATTACAGGAAGTAGCCATTTAGGCGTTTTTCTCCAGTTCAGATTCTTCTTTTCTGCTTGTTGTAAAAGATTCAAAGATGAAATAATTCAAAATCTCTATTTCCCTTCCAGAGATAACCACTGTTAACAGTTGAGATATTAATAATTTACCAGATTTTCTTCCTATGCAAATAACACCCCTGCCCCCAATGGGCTCATACCATACATACTGTCTTGTAATTAACTTTTTTATTTGTTTTTGGAGAGAGAACAATTTATATACTATCAGTTCATTTCACACATAAACACACACATATTCCCACACATAAGATTGGCTCTAAGTGTCAAGGGTGGGTTGAAAAGGAAAAAGATGCAGTTATTCAGAATTAGAGTTTAACTTAGGAAATGGTATATAATAACCATTTTCTATTTCATTTAAGCTGAAACAAGTCTAATGATGCTTGCTCAAGGTCCAAATAACACACACAATCTTTTTATACAACCGCTAGTTTCCTCAATAACTGCAAATTTAAAAGACATTAAATATGCAAAAAAAACCCTCACAATCAAATACTCAAAAAGTAAGTTTGGTAATATTCTGAGGAAAAAAGGAAAAATATTAAAATATATTAGGCATAAGAAAAGTGTATCAAGGTATAAGTTTGTCAGTTATAATATATGTCCCTTATTTTCCCTGAAAACACCACTTAGTAAATTAGAAACAGAGAGAAGTTAGAGTGTTAAAGGAATTCTTTTACTGTATAATTCTTAGAAAAATCTAACATGGTCTGAGAAAATGTACTCTCACCTCCCATTTTAACCTATGACCTTATTTTCATAGTGCATTATTTCAGGCAATAAAAGATTTGTAGATTGTTACTACTACCACTCCTTTATTCCTCTCCAACAGTTCTGTGCTCCACTCCTCCCCATGCTCCTGAAAACACATACTCCCACTCACCCCCCATATACAGCAATATCATAAAAGTAAATCTGGCTTTACTTACAAGTTCTTAACTCATTCTCCTGAACTGAAAAATACAGAAAAATAAACAAATTTTGCAAGTATTTTTAGTAGTTCACTGAAACCCTAAAAAAATCTAACTATGAATCCTTATCCTGTGGTTTTCCTGTAGCTTCATAAATTGTTTTCTACTGGTCTTCACATTTCCAGGGAACCAGAGATACCGAAGAGAACAGACTAAGTTCTAAGACAAAAAATGAACTATAAGCACAATTTCAATATATTATTTATAGTTAGGCCACCCCTTCTCCATGCTGGCACAACATTCTATATATCCTTTAGCATACATTTCACATTTGATTTTAATTTCTTTACTTATCTATCTCCCTCAACATCACTCTGCAGTATCAATATTCTGCTGCTGACCTATATAGTAAGCACACAATAAATATTTACTGCACGCTGTGAAAAGCACCTCCATTCATCTAGTTGTCCAAACCAAAAGCCAAGTGCATGCATATCTTTTACTCCTATTCCCTCAGGCCAATCCTACCTATTTCTTAAACACATGTAAACAAACATCACAAGTGTGTGTGTACAGATATTTTAAGTCCATCTACTATTTCCCAGTCTGCCACTAAGCTAGTTCATATCACAGTCATCTCTCAGACTATTCAAATTCCTAAACTGTCTGCCTACCTCCAGCCTTGTCCTCTTTTCAGTGCATTATCCACACTGTAACCAAAGTAATTTTTCTTAAAGAGAAAATGTGATTGTCTCATTTAACCTGATTAAAATCCTTCAACACTTCTGTTCACCTCCAGATCTCTGCACATGCTATTCCCTCTTTCTGAAACAGCTTCCCATACCCTTCCCTCTCTTACAACCTGGACTGACTTCTGCTCATCACTCAGCAGCTCAAACATCAACTTTATCCAGAAAGCCTTCTCCCTCCCCCAACCAAATCTAGGTGAGTTAGAAGCTCCATAGCCTCTGTATTACAACCATTACGTATTATTACACATAACTGATATAAATTTATAATTACCTATATATTTACCTATACACTCCAGCAGACTGCAAGCTGTGTTAGGGTGGGACAATATCCGGCTGTCTTGTTCACCATCATAAATACAGTGACTAATACCAAGTCTTGGCTACAGCTGGGGGACTGATAAAAGATAATTACTCTGCCTCTGCCAGTCCCTCAATTTTTAGTAGTGAATACTAATATATAATTTCATTAAAAAAAAATAAGTTTGATACAATTCATTACCATAAAATAAATCCATTTAAAGTGTCCAAATAAATGGGTCTTAGTATATTCAGAGTTGTACAACCATCAGCACAATTTTAGAATATTTTTGCCACCCTAAAAAGAGGCATACGCATTAGCAGGTACTCATCGATTCCTCTCAACACCTCCAGCCTCTACAATTTATCTGCCTTCCGTCTTCATAGATTTGCCTCTAGGGACATTTCATATAAATTGAATCATATAACATGATTTTTTGTGATTGGCTTCTTTCACTTAACATGTTTTTAAGATTCATCTTTGTAGCAATTATCAGTATTTCATTCCTTTTTATTGCTGAATAATATTCCACTGATTCCAGTGACAAAATTTACCACTTTGTTTATCTATTCAACAGCTGGTAAGAGATTGTGTTGTTTCCATTTTGTGGCTACGGTGAATAATGCTTCTGTGAACATTAATATACAAGTTTTTGTGTAGCTATGTTTTCAATTCTCTATGGTATATACCTAGGAGAATTGCTGGGTCATGTGGTAACTATATGTTTAACACCTTTTAAGGAAATGCCACACTATTTTGAAAATGGATGCACCATCTTATATTACCACCAGCAGTTAAGGGTTCCAATTTCTCTATATCTGTTATGGTCTGAATGTCTCCTCCAAAACTCATGTTGAAACTTGATCCCCAAGGCGGCAATGTTGAGAGGTGGGGCCTCTGGGAAGCGACTAGACCATGAGGACAGAATGGATTAATCTATTCATGGATTAACAAATTAAAGGGTTAATGGATTAATGGGTTATCATGGGAGTGGAACTGGTGGCTTTATAAGGGGAAGAGAGATCTGAGCATGCTGGCACAGTCAGTTCCCTAGCCAAGTGATACCAGTGCTGCCCTGGGACATTGCATAGTCTTCACCAGCAAGAAGTCTCTCACCAGATGTAGCCCCTCAACCTTGAACTTCTTAGCCTCCATAACTGTAAGAAATAAATTCCTTTTCTTTATAAATTATCCAGTTTCAGGTATTGTTATAGGCAACAGAAAATGGACTAATACAATATCCTAGTTACTACTTGTTATTATCTCTCTTTTTTATTATAGCCATCTAGTGGGTGTGAACTAGGTATCTCACTGTGGTTTTGATTTGCATTTCTCTGATAGCTAAGTAATTTCATTTTACTGTCAGCGCTATGAGGGTCCTGTTGGTACATGTTTTGCTCAAAAGTGTATTCTCCTAGTACTTACTAGTGTGTGGCACAAAGCAGGCCTTTAATATTTGTTAAACAAATATGTAAAAGCTAGTATAGACTTCTTTTTCAGATGAATGTGTGATGGGAAAGATGAACTGTATGTAAGATGTGAAGGTAAAAACAGAAACTGGTCCTGAGATATTAGTTTAGTATATGGAAGATTGATGATATAAAAAATAAGATACAGATCATATAAAAAGAGAACAGTAGTAACTATAGGAATGAATAGTATAGCAAAAAAAAAAAAGAGAGACATAGAAGAACCTTAGAAACATTCATCTTTAATAAAGAAAGAAACAGATCAAGGAAAACTCAACAAGGGCATTCAGAAGACAAACCAGGAGGGAACAGGGTCATAAAAGGCTCAAGACATCGGTTGATAAGTTACCTATAAATTACATAGCTTTCTCACAGATGTCTTTCTGACATACTGGGTTAAGTCCTCCTAGTAATAGCCTTCCTCGCTCCCTGTTTCTTTCTCTACTCTAGCACTTACTAAAATTGTTATCATTTGCTCATGCTGCCACCTCAACTAGATGTACACATGACCATTGTTTTTAGATATTAATACTGTGCTGGGTATATGGCAAATAATGATCTGTACGTTTGTATGAATGAGTTAATTCCCTAATTTAAATGACTAACAAATCACATAAATGAAGAATACAAATATTGTTTAATATTTTTAATAACTTACATACTTCAAAACTTTTGAACATTAGAACTAAATCTTACGTAAAGAAAAAAGGAAGAATACCTTTTTATCTTTTCTATTCCCCAACTGCTTCTCTGAGTCAAATACAATAAATCTTATTCACACACATACACACACACAAACACACAGAGTAATAAAGCAAAAAAACAATTTTCCTATGGGTGTCTTATAGGGGATAACATCATCACATTAATGTAACAGACGTGTGTTAGCAGGAGTACTTTCAAGGTTAGTTTTCCATATTCAATACACTAGAAACTGTACTGAAAATGTCTTTTGCATAAACAAGCATCAAAACAGCATGTTAATTAAAAAAAAAAAAGCAGCATGTTATTTTGACCAAGACATAAAATTTCAAGTGAGAGATCTAAGAAACAATCCTAAGAACACAATGTGATGAGTAAAGATGTACACAGTATAATATTCACATCATGAGAGAGTAGAAAATATACTAAATGTTCATCACCAAAAGACTAGGTAAATAAATTTTGGGATGTATATGTGCATTCATACACACACATATAGTGGAATACTATGTAACCATTAAAAGGGAAAAATCTATATTAACATAGAAACATTTCTAAAAATGTATAATTATTTTAAAAGATTATAAACCAGAAAATTAAGTATGATCCCATTTATAGAAAATTATATACTTGTATAGAGATGTATAAATGGGAGTTAAACCAAGTTTTAAATGAGGTTACCTCCCATCCTGCAAATTTGGATAGCATTTAATATCTTTTATGTTTTTCTACAATGTTTTAATTATTTAAATCATTATTCTTAAAATTTAAAATGATTTTTATTTAGGATACAATGCACATACAACAATAAACAAATCTGAGAGTAAGCCATGTTTAAAAATAAAAAGGAGACGGAAAAAATCCTATAAAAGCCAGCATATAAGACAATGAAGACTTAATAATTACTTACGGCATTTTCATGTATATATATCACAAGATAAATAAAAATACTGAGAAGATCAGAAATGTAAAGACATTTTACTGTAAAAAATGATGAGTGAAAGAATTAAACAGCAATAGACATTTTAAATGGAAAAAACTTGAATATGATGCAAAGTTTTTATGCAAACTGTCACATGTACTAGGAGAGGATATAGAAATTGCTGAACATGTCATCTGTTCAAATCTTTTAAAAAAAACTATACAAACTGAGGCCGGGCGTGGTGGCTCACGCCTGTAATCCTAGCACTCTGGGAGGCCAAGGAGGAGGGCGGATGTTTGAGCTCAGGAGTTCAAGACCAGCCTGAGCAAGAGCCAGATCCCATCTCATAAAAAATAAAAATAAAAAACTATACAAATTAACATATCTTTGAGAAAAACAACAGCTCTTAATAAAATACAGTATCATGATCTAGAAAAAACAGCATCAAAATCTTCTGTGGAAAACACAATGTCCACAAAAAAGACCAAGTTCACAAGCCATAACATTGACTTGTTTTATGCAAAATCTAGAACACGAACAGAGTACATAAGGTTAATCATAAAGAAATTCTGAAGCATATTCAAGTCCAGACAATGTAAACAGAGTTAACTAAAATCCAAGATGGCCTCTTTATAATCATGTTCAAATTAAGAATAAGTTTAGAAAATATCATTTAATCACTGATAGTATTTATTAATCATTATTACTATCTTGATCTACCCTGTTCACAAGACACATCTCCAAATGACATTTTCTTTTCTTTTTTTTTTTTT
>VBSM01003169.1:3149605-3169565 GCA_008086735.1 Cheirogaleus medius
CCTCCCAGAGTGCTAGGATTACAGGCGTGAGCCACCGCGCCCGGCCTCCAAATGACATTTTCAACATCAAAAAGCTCTCCTGAAAGAAGAAATAAATCTCAACACTGAGGATATTTAAGAGAATGTTCTAGAACTGAAGCTCCAACAGAAGAGCCCTAGAAATATTCCAAGCAAGAGCATAAATATTGAAATAAGTTTATAACCACCTAAAATAATTCTAAAAGCTAATATAATATATAACTTTAGTATATTTACTACTAAGTAAAGGTAATTTGGGTATATATTTGTTATGTTTTAACAGTATGTCAATGCAAATACACTTTCTTGGCTGGGCGTATTGGCTCATGCCTGTAATCCTAGTACTCTGGTTGGCCAAGGCAGGTGGACTGCTTGAGCTCAGGAGTTCAAGACCAGCCTGAGCAAGAGTGAGACCCATCTCTAATAAAAATAGTAAAATATTAGCCGGGCATGGTGGCCCACGCGTGTAGTCCCAGCTACTCAGGAGACTAAGGCAGGAGGATCGCTTGAGCCCAGGAGTTTGGGGTTGCAGTGAGAGCGAGGCTGTCTCCAAAAAAAAATACATTTTCCCACATGGTTACTAACCTTTAAGAGGGTGTCAATTAACATCACACAAAATTTAATCTCCTTTGCACTATGTAGTTTTAAGAAAATGGCACAAACTTTCTACAACCTTATGATTTTATTGTTAGAGATCATGTTAGACCAAGAAAAAAAACTAATTTCAGCTCAACTATGAGTTAATAATCAAGTTAAAGTAAAGCTTTTTATTAAGTGAGGCTCTCCCTCAGAATATCTAACTCAACACACGTAACATATTTAAATAGATTACTAAAAACATGACAGCTGAGGAATGCTTTCACTTCTTTCCATGGTTTCTACTGAATGTTATTTCAGAAATGCCTATATAACACATGACAACGTGGAATGTCTCCACCCATGAAAGAGTATTTGAGTCAAGCACGCACACTTAGGGCAATAAAGTGAACTCAAGTTTGTCTTTTTATGGTTAGCCAGCACAACAATGAAAAGATAAATAACCAAAATACTAATAAGGTCAGAAAATACTGACATACAGGGATCTATAATGGAATGTTATTTAGAAAAAAATATTGTGATTAAAATAGCAAGGATTTGTTTAAAGAAATTCATTTTTAAAGTCAATTACTTAAACTCAGCAAAATTCTACTTCTATTAGTAACCAGTAATATATTCCATTTCAAAAATAAATATACGATCCTGATAAATTTTGACTATAATAATGCCTACCTTTATTTCATAAGTATTATAAAAGTTTTATTAGAACATTTTTAATGTGTTAGTACTGTTATATTTACTAAAATTGTCCTCATTTTGTTTTCTATGAATTCTGCTCTTCAAAACATTTTACACTGTATTCAATTTTTTTTAAATCAATACACATTTATTGTGTATCTGCTAAATAACACACAGTACCAAAGGGGATTTAAAGAAAAATGAATCAAAGTCCCTACCTTAAGGGTACTTAAGAAACTGCTTTTTTATAATATCCCAGGTACGAACTTGCCTATAATTTATCTCTAAAGAGCCAAATATATGCGTGTACTTTTAAATTTTTATTGTAAATGAATATATAAAAATGCCTAAAGCAGTAATTTAAACTTTTATTAGGATAAAGAAAAATTTAAGTGTTTAAAGACGAAACTCTATGTCCTAAAAAAAGGAGTAATTTTTGTTGCTGCTGTTGATTCTGCACATAATGGTCAGTCAGAAACAATCTTGGCAGTTCCTAAAATTTAGGACAATTCTGGATTCTGAGAATAATTTAGATATAGTACTACTGCATTTCAATTACCATAGAAAGGTCTTTAAAGTGTTGGCTAGCTAAAACAAAAATAGATGAAAAAATTATACGTATGCATTTTTCTTTTAATTTTCTGCTAATTTACAGGGAAATCTCCAATTACTAATCACCACCATAATAACTGAAAGATTTAAGAATACTTTCTCATTCAGACTTAAAAGAAGATACCTAGCAGAGTGTTAAGTTTGGGCTTCCGAATCAAACAGATCTGCATTAGAATCCCAGCTTTGTCATTTATTATCTTGGTAACCTTGAGTAAAAGAAAAAGGACATTGTGAGAATTAAATATTATTTGTAAAAGCAACTCTCCTTAACAAAAAACTGTGATTAAGTCATGGCTACTCTATATCCAACTCCACCTCAAAATAAACCCAAAATGACTATTAGAGGTTTTCAGCCTTTCAAAGGGGCATACACCAAAATACAAATAGCTATCTTTTCAACATGATTGTGGAACTTCATAAACTTTCAAAATAAAGGTGGAGTAAAAGATGGCAATTTTTATGCAGGCACAAAGGCAAAGAAAATAGCAACTTCATAAAGTGTCAAGAAGTAACATGTTACAGTAGTAACAAAACATTGTTTCATCCCTCCCCCTAATAAAAGGTTTCTAAACAATTATCTTAAAAAAATCATCCAACAAAATTCTTTTTTTAAATACCAGTACTTTTCTTACGTGAACGTATTTGTAAAATGTAGTAACAAATGGATGATGAAAAAAATTTCCTCTATTCCATCCAGTGTTTCTACCTGGCTATATAGAAAATGCTCAGTCACAGCTTGTAGCTGAAGCACATGAAAGATGGTCTTGGTTATGACACCTCAAAGTCAAACCACAAAACTGTTGCCAGGAAGCGCAAAGGCAGCAACTGCAGAAAAAGCATTGTAACAGCAGCAGTGTGGGCAGTGGTGCCCTACCAGCACACCCCATATATGGTTAGGGTTGTCCATTTATTTGTAGGAAGTAAGCGGCCAGTTTGAGGTTGGGAGGTTTTTTTTTTTATTTGTTTAGGTATGTTTTTAAAAGGGTATATATAGGATGACTTCAATAAAAAGTTTTGAGAGCCATCAGCATAAAGTGTTACAGCTTTTCTAAAGAGAAAATTATACAGAAAAATAATTTACATAGTACATTCTTTTAAACACAAATTTTAATACTATTTATAAGTGATGCAATAGGTTCTTCCAAGATATTAATAGTCCCCATCAAAAAAAGGATAAACAGCTATAAACTATAAATTTTATATTCATATTTATCATATATAGCAATTAAACTATTCTCTAACAAGCAATTCAAAATTAATTGCTTGCAGTTACACTTTATATCTTAAGGAGAAAAGACTACACAAAAGTATTCCTTTTCTGACAAAGAGTATCACATATTCTACAAAGAAGCTTCAATGGCTCCCTTAGAAGAGTCAAATTTCTATTTTAAGAACAAAAGGACTTAATTCTCAAGTCTGTCTATATTGAAAAGTAAAAGAAAACTTTTTATTTTAAAATTCTAATAGCATAGAACGTGGAACTAATTCTACTTTGTATTCCTCTATAGGACCTAGCTCAGCCTCTTATGAAGTAGTTAATTAATTAATGACTCAACTGGATATAATATTTTTCTATCACTTAACCAAGATTTAAACTGCTTTAGGATATTTTAATAGAAAGGAGGTTGATATTAGAATTTTTTTTAAATCGCAAGATATTAAAAAAATATGCCCTGAAAATCCACATTTTTAATTTGTTTTGTAAACACACAAGTTCTATTATGTCCAAGAACAATATTCTAATTATCTGGATGTGAAGGTTTCAAAGATGTATCGCACAACATACAAACAACTGTAAAACTTCATATCTATTATATGAGGTAAAATATAAAATTCAATAAACCTTTAGTGAGCACCTACTATGTGCCAGGCTCTGGAAATATAAAAATGTGGAAGACTGGATCCTCATAGTCTGCCAGGGAAGATAAACTTACAAACACTATTCGTAAGAAGTGTTTTATCAGTAGAGGAGAGGCAGAATATAAGGTACATTGAGTTCTCCAGAGAAAAGAATGCCTCTCCAGTGCCATACAGTATTATACAAGTTAAAAGGACAGAAATCCCTTTTTGCTGGCAATTGGGTTAAATCCTAAACAATGACTAGGATTTTGATTGCAAAGGAGGAAGGAAGAATAAAAAGTATGGCTAAAGTCATGGAAATAAAGATGATCTATCTACTTCAAATGGAAGTTAAGCAACTTCCATAAAGTAAAGGACACAACACAATGGTGATATATCAAGCACAAGCTATATGATGAAATGTTTTAAATCTAAATTTAAGTACAAGAGTGACACAATTAAAGTGAAATTGTTAAAAGATTAATATGATAGCAATATGCATGCTGAATTGAACAGGGAGAGGACAGAGGCAGGGAAAATAATTAAGGTATTACTATATTCTAGGGATTAAAAATAACAAAGGTATGAACTAGGCTGATAATAAGAGTGGCAAGGAAAAGAACTGATGCAAAGGTCATTGTGAAGAAAAGACTGAGCTAGAAGATTGATCGGATTATATGTAGATAAGGGGAATGAGTGAACAGTAACTAAAATATTTAATTTGATCTACAGATTAATGACATCATTAACAGAAACAGGGGCATCAATGAGAAGAGGAGGCTTGGTGAGGAAAGATGTTTTGTTTTAGGTTGAATTTAAAGAAATTCCTGACAATCGTGTACAAGTAACAACTGAATTAATAATATTCAGACGGAAAAAGGATGCTGGCAAAGACTAAAAATATAAAAAAGGTATGTTTAAACTAATGTTAAGTGATAAAAGTAGACTATAAAACTGATTTACAACTATGAACATCGATGTTTGAGCGATAAGAAATCCTTTCAAGAAATCAAAAAGATTAACATATACTTACTAGTTGCCATTCTATGGCAAAAGAGGTGGGCCTGTATTTACTATAGTACTACTCAAAGACATATTTTTCAATATAAAATCATAATATATTTAATAATATTTCATTTAAAATCAACACAATCAGAATAAAAATGGAAATGAGGAATTGGAGCTCTGCAGAAAGAGAGAACTGGAAACTGACTTGGAAGTCAATGGCACAGAGTAAGGAGATTTAAGGTTTTAAGGTTAAAATCAAAAGGCTAAACTCAAAACTGTTGGAAGCCATCTGAGTCCTGCATTGTATGAACCAGTATCAGTAAGAACCAGCAATAAGGCATTCTATACATATCCTATTAATCTCCTAAAATCTTTATAAAGTATGCCAAAATACAGATACAATCACATACTATAAAACTCTAACAGGTAGTTACAAAATCAGAAGCTCATTATTGCCCATTGATAAAAATGAAATTCTACTCGAGACTCAGTTCTAGAAAAATCATGAATCTGTATCTTTGTATTATTTCTAGCTGTGGGGGTTGGGGGAGAAGAAGGACTATTCTAGAGACCAAGATAGGAAAACACCGCTTTTTCGCCAATATGGATGACTTATTTCTACACAAAAAGAATAGCTGCAGACTGAATATCTTTTATAACCTTGAATGAGAGAGTACCTTCAACCAATTAATAAACTTTTAAGTATAAGCTGTTTATATTAAAAATGGAAGCAAAATATTAGATTAAGAAGTATATATGTGTGTTGTGAATTTCCTAAAACTTTTCCCCTGACAATGAAATTTAGGACACTTGCTCAAAACTAAAAAAGTAAATGAATATTCAAAAAAAACCTAACCAATAATTAATCTGGTAAAATCATTTGAGGTATTCTGTAATCTTTTGAAAGTTTAAATTAAAGAAACTATTCACGAACTATTAAACAAATCAGTGGGTCATTTTATTATAGTTTATATAATTTAACTATTTAAATCAAGCAGCATTTAACAGGTTTCTTAAAAGGTTAAAATTTATCGCTTCTCGGCCTTTTGGCTAAGATCATGTGTAAAAGGTTAAAATTTTCTTGTGTTTTTTTAAAAACAAGTTTTATTTATCACCTTTCACTATCTGTAGTCCTAAATTTGCCCAAAGTCAACTCCTTGTTCTCATAGTCACAATGGGAAAAAAGCATGAGAGTTGACAAACGA
Source organism: Cheirogaleus medius (assembly GCA_008086735.1). Classification (NCBI taxonomy): domain Eukaryota; kingdom Metazoa; phylum Chordata; class Mammalia; order Primates; family Cheirogaleidae; genus Cheirogaleus; species Cheirogaleus medius. The sequence continues at coordinate 3,155,563 of VBSM01003169.1, forward strand.
GAAAAGAGAGTGAAGAAAACGTAATAAAAATTTTAACGCTCGATATTTTGACTTCACTGATTTAAGGAATGTGCAGATAAATTACAAAAAGATATTATGTAAATGGCATAAACTTAGAAACTCCTGCCTAAGTGCTTGTCAACTAAAACAAAATACCCAATAAAGACTATATCTACATAATGCTAAATTAACCACTGTAACCAATTAATCAAGAAGACTTTGGTAAGTCTGACAATTCTCGCAACATGCGCAAATGGACAGGAGAAAAAGAGATATCGAGAAGCCCACTAAATGTAATGTCTCTTCCTATATAAACCAGTATTACATTAATATAAGTATTACAAATTTTCCTCTTCCTCCAAGCTAATACAATTGGGTTCCTCCACAACAGTACTAACTTTAAATTTCTATTTGATAATTTTAATAAAACATATTGATGTGACCCATTATCCAATTATCCTGACCTCAGACATACAGTAATAACTGTCTTTCAGAATAAATTCCGTGTAACTAACGTGTAAATTAAACTTGAAAGAAACTTGAAGATTCTTCATCTTACATAATTACATTACCATTTTTAATGCTAAAAGTTTCATTCTCAACATGTCCTTGGAATCTAGAATTAGAGCACAGCATGCCTTAAACTTTTGCCAAATAAAAAGTTTGCTATATATTAGACAATCTAATGAAAGGGAGAAAGAGCTAAAGACCATGCTCTATTTTTACTGGGTGCCACATTCTGAATTCCAGATTTGTTCTGCAATTTGTCAGTCATTTCAATCCATCCAGTTAACTTTGTAAACAAAGGCTATATGCCAAATTTGATATAAGAACTTGATTAAATAAAGCTTAAAATGGTCATCACTTAAACAGGAAGGAGTAAAAGGAAAAATGCCACCACACATCTTTGTTAAAAAGTCAAGTTAATATTCATGAAATATAAAGCCTTAAGTTTTCAACCTCCCAAAAAAGTGTTTGCTGCAGTATTATTCAAAATAAAGCTACACTCTTCCACATACAACCAAGGCAACTTTGAGATAGCTTAAAAGTCTTTTCATTGTAAGGGGAAGCTATTTCTGTAAAGCCGTTTTCTAGTAATTAATTCCAAGTTGCCCACTAAAAAAACGTAAATTGTCCATGTCTAGTCACCTATTACCACCACTTTTAAAACTGCTTTTTTTTGCAGAACTCTACGTGGTTGTGTTGCTTTTGGCCTGTTAAAGGCAAAGCAACATTATCTCTGGATTGCCAACAGTTTCTCCTTATTTGGCTAACATTGGGAGATCCCAATCAGACTACTATAAAACTTTAACATGCACAAAGCATCCATTTTGAGAAAAGTTTGTGACCAGCTTTCTTCCCCCCCCCCCCCAAAAAAAGAAAAATCAGAGCTCGGTAACCGGCTTTGAAAAGAGTGTCTCTCGTTTATTCTTCTCTTTCTAACCACAGTGCACACCACAGGACCTGGGGCTCAAGGATCTCTGACACTGCGGCAAACTCTTAAGAGTACCAGACTCAATACGTTCCGGTCCGGAGGTGGGCAAGCCTTTTAGAATGCTCCCTTACTCTACCCACTTCCATCTCCTCCCTGTCAGCCGGTGCAGATTAGCTAATTACACCCCGTTTTCCCCTCCCTAGTCACTAAGAGTAATAAAGAAGAAAACAGGAAATCGTTCGTTCAGGGCATTTGGCTCAGGGCTCTTGATTACTATTATTATCATCATCATTTGTAACCAAGTCCTAAAAAGTGCAACAAATCCAATGCCCACGTACAAGCCAAAGACGTCCAGCCGCCCAAGCGTCCCTAACGCCCCTTGTTTTCTTCAGCATCCGTCCCCCAAATAGATCACTGACACGGGGGCCCAGACACAACCCCACTACAACCCTTCCCTGTCTCGACCCCAAATCCCAGACACACATCCACAAATGGCCCTGGGGCCCCAAGACGACTACAGTCTCTTTTCCCCTATGCCCTGGAAATCACCCGGTTCCCAACTCCAACAGCAACTGGTCTGAAGGGGGCCCCAAACCCAGCGCCCTCCCTCTACCAGTTCTCTCCCTCCCTCCCCGTCGGGAAACCGCCCCCTCATCCCGCAGCAGGGAGTCTCCTGCCGCCCCCAGCCTCAGGAGGCCGAGAGCGGAAAGCAGGCCCAGGCCGGAGGCCGACGAGGACCCTCAGGGTCAAGAGAGCCGGCGGCGGGGTGCACAAACCTGGTGCAGGGCAGTAAGTCCGTCCACATTGGCGTAATTGATGTCGGCGCCGCGGTGCAGCAGCTTGAGGACCTCGTCCGTGTCGCCGCTGGAGCAAGCAGCCAGGAAGACGGCGCCATCGTCGAACTTCACCTTGGTCTTCTGGCGCTTCACCACCGGAGGCTCGAGGTCCGTCTCGGAGCCAATCCAGCGCTTCAGCTGCTCGTTCCGCTTCTGCTTCGCGTCCGCCATCTTCATCCCCTCTCCAGCCGCCGGGTCTTCTTATCGCGAGGGGGGGGAGGAGGGAGGCGGAGAGGGAACAGAGGCGAGGCAGGGGGTGTGTGTCTGTTTCTATGAGTGTGGGCCAGCGGAGGGCTGGGAACCGGGAGGAGACGCTCGAGACTTCCAGTATCCCACAGAGCACTGGGGCGGCGCGCCCGGCCCAAGCGGACCTCCCTTCCTACCACAGAAGCCCTCCCGCCCCCGGCACGGCCACCCGTCACCAGCGGCCAATCTAACGTAACTTCGCGAGATCCGGACAGGGAGGCGCCCTTCGACCAGTGCGCATGCGCCCTAGGCCCGCGCCCGCCCCAGGAAGAACGCTCCCGCGAACTGCGGCGGGGGTGGCCGGGCCACCGGAGGGAAGCGGGTGTGGCCCGGGCTGCTCGGGCTGCGGGGGCTGGGACCAACCTGGAAGGGAGGAGGCAGGGAAGGAAGGTTGACCTGCCCTGCTGAGGGCTCCCAGGGTTCTGGAGGCCAGAAGTGGGGTTGGAAGGAGCTACCGGGCCGACCTGCCTCCGGGTCTGTCTCAGCTATGCGGAGTCGTTTGCTCAGGGCGGAGGATTTTCCTATTGGCTGCGTTATTTGAATGGAATGGAGGATAGGTCATGAATTAGTTGCTTGTGGTTGCTGTTCCTGAGGAACTCAGTTGAACTTCGGCATCTTAGTATTGATAGCAGCCTTGTAAACGTGGGGTCTGTGTAGTCGAAGTCTTTGGTGGTTGTTGCAGAGGTGACCACCTATTGACAGGGGTTGACCTGCAGTAATTGCGGTGGCTTCCTGCCAAGCCCCACGGTAGAAACCTCTTATGTTTGTTTGTTATTGTTTCGGTTTTTTCTCTCACGCTTATTTTGGGTCCTTTCTCCTTCCTTCAGTCCTTTAAGCCTGCTTGGTACTTTAGCTCAGCCTTGTTACTGGTTCTTACCTTTTAAGGGATTTCTGATTGCAGCTTCATTGCTTTCTAAGGAGGGGTTAAGACTCAGCAGTGTCTAAACTTCAAACGGAATGTTAATAAAGGCAATTAAGTCCACCACTATTTATTGAATACTTACTATGAGGCAGTAACTGTACTAGGCACTGAAGATACAATGAAAAAAATGACGTTTATTTGAACTACCTCTTGAGGGTACATGCTCAAAAAAGACTATGTAATTTATTATCGTCATAAAAAAAAAAGACTTTTTAACTTTGCCTTGTATGACCACACACGCGCACACGGGATTTGTAATACTGATGTCTTAAGAGCGATCTATCTGCAATCTCTACCAATTGTTATTTTCCTAAACACTCCATTGTTGTTATCCACTATTTTTTAGAGCCAAAATAAAAAGTCATGAAATCTTACTATGGAAGTTCAGGGCTCATCTAGACTGAGTCCCCAAAGAAGTAATTTACTTAATTTTACCCAGAAGCAGGATTAGGATTTATTCAGCAAATATTATGCACCTACTCTGAGTGAGGCATTGTTCTAGGTGCTGGGATATGGCAGTGAACAATTAAGCTTTTCTTTTTCTCAGCGTGATGCCTTTTCCAGTAAACTACATTGCAGCCTATCATGTTGAGAAATAAAATAATTGAGTAACAGGAAACTACCTGCCTGTAATACAATTTTCTAACCCACAATTACCGTACTAAGATAGCAGTAACAGAATCAGATTAGGATAAAAATAATTCCTCTGAATATTGTAGAAATAGAAAATGAGGATAACATGCATTAAGTTGTGTGTTCGTAAAATATGTTAATGATAATATCAGACTTTGAATAATGATGGTGTTAGGTGCTGAAAAAAGAGCTCTAAAATTCAAAATCCCTATCTACAGAATACAGCTCTCAGAATTAAAGAAAGGAATTTTAGGATACCTTGCCAGCTTTTCTGTCTACCTAAAAAACCTGACAGTTTATCCTCATTATCTTCCATGAATGTTATGGCCTGTTTAGTATCTTTTATAAGCACTCTTGGAAACTAGATAGGTATCCCAAGTTTTAATTTGGGCAAGAAGAGTTTGGTGGAAAGGACAATGTTTCTGATTCAAGCACTTATTTCAGGCTGTAAAATTAATAAATAAAACGGTGGCTTATTAATAAAACATAAATACTTAAGTCCAGTTCCGAAAGGCTATCAGTCAAAACAAAACAAAACAAAAAAACTGAGCTGTTAATATGCAAATTTCACTGAGTTTCATTTTCCTTCTTCCAGAGCTGACAGGGTATAAGGGTCAGGAAGGAAGCTCTGTGTTAATCTTATTGGAAGTATTCTTAAACTGCTACCTTCTTTGTCTTTTTAGGGAGGATTTTTAAAAAAATAGTTATTGAATTAATGATACTGAAGACCTATGGCTAATTCCAGAACATACAAAACTTTATTAAAACACACAAAGCAATCACTTCGTATTACCTTAGTAGCTGAATGAAATTAAAGATTTGTCTAAGTAGAAGAAGAAATTGAAATATAAATATTTTCACTTCCTAATGGCCTTTAAGTAGATTGGGATGTAAGGATACATTTCAGCTCCTTTAAGGCAAAACAAGCCTTAAAATAGAAGGTGCAAATGAAACTATACTTACTAGTTTGCTGGGGTTTTTTTCTTTAGCATATCATTAATCATACTGAGGTCTTTGTTGATTACATGCACAAGGTTGTCAGAATGAAATCTGTACACATCTTTTTTAAAGTTTAATTACGCTACAGATATTCCCTACTAACCATTAATTTACTTGTTCATTATGATCAATTTAAACATTTTTAATTAAACCATAAATTTATTTGAAATGCTCATATACAGCTTAGATTTTTTTCCTGCTTGCTTGCACTTTCTCTGTCTCTCTCATACAGCATGATATAATACTACATTTACAGTCATGTTTGTTATTAGCAAAACAATGACAGAATGTAAGAACATAGGCACAAAAGTATGTGTGTGCATGGCCTTAGCTTAGTAGCAACCTATGTAATACGGAGATTTATTCCTATCAAGTGGAACTTAGAATGCTAAACCTAAACATGAAAATGTAGTTGATCACCATGCAATATGTGAACAAAGGACAGGAAAAGGCTAAGTAAATCATATTTGGATTTTAAAATCAACCCACGCTAAAAAATAAAATCTCAGTTCACTAAAAGATTGGTTAATTGCCATTTGATAAGAAACGTTTTTTACATGTAAAAAGAAATCTCTGTTATAAAGACTTAAGAACTTTGGGGATCTAAGTTGTTTCCTTACTTATTTAATTTATAGCTCACTGTCCTGCCAGACTTTACATTCTTTTTTTTTTTTTTTTTTGAGACAAATTCTCTGTTTCCTGGGCCAGAGTGCCGTGGCATCGGCCTAGCTCATAGCAACCTCAAACTCCTGGGCTCAAGCAATCCTTCTGTCTTAGCTTCTTGAGTAGCTGGGACTACAGGCATGTGCCACTCTGCTGGCTAATTTTTTCTATATATTTTTAGTTGTCCAGCTAATTTCTTTCTATTTTTAGTAGAGACAAGGGTCTCGCTCTTGCTCAGGCTGGTCTCAAACTCCTGAGCTCAAGTGATCCGCCTACCTTGGCCTCCCAGAATTCTAGGATTACAGGCGTGAGCCATGGCGCCAGACCACCTTTAAATTCTTTATAAAAGAGTGTAGATATATATCACTGATACGATGTAGCACACTAAAATTTTCAATAAACCAACTTTCTGGTCAGTGAATTTTTCCCCCTTAAATTTTATTATATAATTAGAACTATATTTTTGTTCAAAAATGTACATAAGATATTAATAAATACTTCAGCTCAAATATTTATGTTCTCCTCATCCCTAATTTAAACTTGTGATTCTAATTTTCACTTACACACTTAAGAATAGAATATTCAACAAGACATTTTGATCTTATCTGCTATATTCTACACCTGGGCTAAGCTCTCTTCCATTGTATGACAATTTCTTTCAGGTTCTTTTATAATAAGAACCTCAAGAAAAGTTTAGTCTGCTAGCCTCATAAACTATTCAGTTCCACTCAGGGAGTTGACCAGAACCAACACTGAACCTCCCTAATTTGCTTCAGATTCCATTTGTGGATCAATCCTGATTTCTAGATCATAGCATCTAACCCCTTGCCTTACCTCTGGTTTACAGGATAGGTCTCACTCCCAGACCCAATATTTCCTTCCACTACTCTGAGAGTTAGCTTACTCCTAGCACTTCAGGGTAAATTTTCTGCCACATCTGGCTTTATCTCAAGAACCTAACCCTAAAAAGTACAAGCAGTGTCTGATATTTCTGAGGAGCTTCTCTGGTCCCCCCAAACTGGGAATTAGATGAGTGCCTGGCAACAATCCAAAATTCAGGCATATTGTTAAAGAGATGAAAACTCACCTCTGCTGCACATGACTCCAACTTGTGTCATGTTCAGTGTCAGAACATCACATGGCCATTCATGTGAATTACTTCATTTAGTGTTTCCCAAACTTTATCACAATTTTTTGCCAGATCCAAGAAGCACAAATACTATTATTTGCTTAATGTTTTCTTTAACCTTTTACAAACACTTAACTACATTTATTTTAAAGGAAACATTATATTGCTTTGGTAAGTGGAAAACATTTCCAATTGATAAAAGACGACTTTAAAATCAAATATATTAAAAAACAACCACAACAACATTCTATTTAGGTTGCCTGTTAAAGATCTGAGCCCAAGCCCTACTCTCAATTTGTTAAAAAAGGAAGATTGGTAAGGATTGGACATATTATCATCAATCTAAGATTTTTCTACTTAGCATAATCAGGAAGATTAAAAGATACTGAAAAGAGAGTAAATTTTTCAAAGTGGAAAATTTTCATTGTTATTTTAATGTTACAGCTACCTAATATTACGTCATGTACCACCAGTCTATATGTCCCATACTTTGGGAAACTGGCTGACTTTAATTACCATGTGTAATAATAATTATGATTAATTTAGTGAAAGTTATAGAAAGGGCCTTAATGGCACACATGCCTCAGGCTATCAAGGCAAGCCATCGGAAGGTGAATTTATATGAAAGTATCTATGTACTCTGGGAGAAAACCCTGAAAGGAACTTTGAAACTAAGAGTCATGCTCCATAGCACTGAAATTACAAGGAAAAATTATAAGATGAAAGCTTCTCCAGCATCTGGAAAGTGAGTTTAGGTGCATGAGCTCCAACTTGGGACACTGATATTTAGATGAGGGAGTCAGTCAATTGTCTGTCCTTCAAATCAAATCCTAGGAAAATCTTCTAAATTCCTCCATAGACCAGAGTGCAAAAACAGTCAGATTGAGGTATTAGTGAGAACAAAAACATGCAGTGATGACAAACACAGCATCACTGGTAATATTGCTGACTATGTTCAGTTTGGGCAGGTAGGAATGATATCAGCTTCATGTGGTTGTCTTAAAGACTAAGTGAATAATGTATGTGAGAAAGAAAAAAAATTGAGATTTTGTTTTCTTGTATTTGCCTTTTCCTTCCCTCATTTAAGTTGATAGTAATTCTGCTTTCTCGCCTAAGGGCATGTTTGTGGCAGGGAAGAAAGCAGAAGTTGCTTTCAAAACACTTTCCTTCCTAACTTGAAATGGCCACCCCCAAATCTCTATTTAATAAGAGTTTAGGGCTAATAATCTGATTGGAATTAGTGTATGAGGTTGCTAGAAACTTATTGAAGTTACATTTGCATAGTATTATAGATCAGTAAAAATAGCACCATTTTCTAAATTTGCTTTCATTATCACATTACAAAAATGTTGATTCATATTATCATGGAATATTATTTTTATTTAGGGTAGAAAAAGGGGAACCAAGCAGAGGGGTTCACCCAAGCCAACCTTGAGTGCTGCCATAGGAAAGAAAGATTTCACTGAGAATAAAAGGTGACACCAAGGCTCAAAAGGACAGAAGAAATTCTATGGGTCTCTTGAACAGTAGAGATTTGATCCCTGATCCCTGGAAGTACCCCCAGAATGTGACAGGATCTCAAAATGAATGGCTGCTGCAGAGAGACTGGAACATTGGCCTGGGACTCCCACTAGCCAAACATAGCTGAGCTGGCTGGAATGTAACAGTTTGGTGGATCTGAGGTCAGTGAATACACATTGGTTGACACCTATTATGTGTCAATCATTATTCTAGGTTCTGGGGATACAGGAATGAATGATACGAATGAGGTATCTACTATCAATGAGCTTACATTTCCGTGAGTAAGAACAGAAAAGAACACATTTTAAATGAATGAATTAAGATATTGCTAACTGTAGTGATTGAAAAAATTAGCACAAGAAAGAACAAAAGACAATGTCTGAAGTTATTGGCAGTGAGGGGAAAAAGGGACTAGTTTAATTAGTTAATCAGGAAAGATCTGAGTTGAAGGTGTATCCAGATTTTCTGGGACCTGATATTTATACAAGATTATTTTTTTAAGAAAAAGGATTTTAAATGACAAATACTCAAGCACGGGGACTTGGAACAGGTCCATTCAAATGAGAGGCCCAGAAGTTTTACAGTAAATCTGTCCTTGGCTGGAACTTGAATGTTGGAGAAGATATTTGAAGAGATCATGAAGGCTAGAATAGATGTTCAAGCATTAACTCATGTGCAAATGCAACTGATGACCACATATGCATGATCTCAGAAACTTGACATGCAACCCTGGTGGAGATAAAAGATCACTAAGAGTGACTGATATTGAATTCCCTTCTGGCCAGGTGGTAAGGTTGAAACTAAGTTCTTTACAAAAAATCAGGAAAGATGACCTTGAGGAGTCATTAAGTGAGATTCATTCCCAGTACATATGTAAAGAGCCTTACATATATTTGGTATGTATTGAGGGCTTACATTCTTTTTCTATTGCTGCTGTAAGCATACTAAAACAATACCATCTTAATCTCTCACAGTTCTCTAAATCAGAAGTATGGGTGGATTTAGCTGGATTGTATGCTCAGAGTCTCACAGGCCAAAAGCAAGGTGTCAGCTGGGCTGGGGTTTATCTGGAGGCTCTGGGTAATAATCTGCATCCAGTCTCATTCAGGTTGTTGACAGAATTCAGTTCCTTGCAGTTGCAGGAACGAGGTCTCTGTTTTCTTACTGGCTATCTGCTGGGGATCATTCTCAAATACTGGAGGCCTCTGTCTGTTTTTTACACATGGGCCCCTCCATCTTCAAAGCCAGCAATGGTGTGTCAAATCTTTCTCATGCTTTGCTTCTAAGTTAAAGAAATGAATAAAACATTGTCCTTTAGGTTAAGGAGTACAGTTTAGTGAAGGAAACTGATACTGAAACAGATAATTTTAATACAAGATAAGAGCTAAATACTTATAAAGAATTTACCAAGTGCCCATTCCTGTTACAAATACTGTTTGTATATATTACCTTACAGGTAACGGAAGGGAGATATAATAGATAGATGAATGCAGGGTGTGCACGGAAGAGGGTACCTTGAGGGGTTAGGGGAAGAGGCAGATAGGAGTGGCCTCTCAGGGAAATCTTTGAGAAGGTAATGATACATGTACTCATCCTCAAGGAAGAGTAGGAATTAGCTAGTTATAAGCATGATGTATGTGTGTCCCGGGTGAGTGAGTGTGTGTGTGTGTGTGTGTGTGTGTGTAGGGGTGGATTTTATATTCATAAAGGCAGGAAGAGGAACAGTTTAGTAGTATCAGAACACAAAGCAACAAGAAAGTCATAACAGGATATAAAACTGGAGAAATAGAGAGTAACCTAATCACCAAGTCTTCTATACAAACTTGAAGACATGTTTATCGTAAAAATGATGATGGGAATGATTGAAGGATTTAAAAAAGTGTCACAAAGAATTATTTGGAGTAGCTCAGATAGCCCCAGGTAAAATGTAAAGAAAGCTTAATTTATCTTTGAAACTTTTCTCTCCTCCTCAAACATTAATCCTGTGACTCATTCTTGTTATTAGCAGACAATTAATCCTTGACCTAAACTGAGAATTAAGATCTTGTTAATAAGGTTTAAAATACGGCCTATCTCATTTCAGAAGAAAATTCTCAGAGACTGAAAAGTCATCAGTGCAATGACAAGCTGTTGAAACCCTCATATTTTTAGACTAGAATGGATGATGACTTTTTCTATTTGAAAGGCTAGCTTGAATGTCAGCTGGAGTTGTAGAGGTACACTAATGGGATGATGAGGAATGTCCTGCTATAATACTGTTTCACTATGCTCATCTGTTCATTCTGGTAGCATCTTGGAGCATTAGGCATGTCTTACTGGACTGTCCCCAGTTACACTTTAGGCAAGTGGTCTACCTAGGCTAAATGACCCCAAAGTTTCTTGGGAATTTACAGGAAACGTTTATTTCTAGCCCTACTATAATAATTTAAAGATAATGAATAAATGAAGATTGGAACACTAACATTAAGATAATGAAAATTTGTCGCTAAAAATTATTACTAAAAAAAGGGAAGGAAATTAGATAGAAACAAATATATAGATAAGCAGTTAACTTCTAAATTTATACACAGATATATGCAGTGTAGTGGACATCTGTTTTTGTTTATTTTAATTTCACCTGTCTAGTTTCCCTTCCCTCTTCTATTAATAGTAATATGTAGGGTTTTGGTGAGGAGAAAAGAAGGGATTATTTCTTTCATTGCACAGTCTTGGTCCTACCCATCAATGTTCCCTGGTCAACAATAGACATATGAACAAATCGGGGTTCTTGATTGCAGATAACAGAAACTGAACTGCTTATTTGTATTAGTTTTCTATTGCTGTATTACAAATTACCACAAACTTAAAGGCTTAAAACAACACAAATTTTCTAACCCATAGTTTTCATGGGTAAGGAGTCCAGCATGTTTTTGCTCAGATTCTTAAGAGGCTGAAATCAAGATGTTGGCCAGGTGCACTCATCTGAGCTTCATGCTCCCTAGTTGTTGGCAGTATTCAGTTTCTTTTAGTTGTAGAACTGAGGTCTCATTTACTCTCTGGCTGTCAGCCAGAGACTGCTCTCAGCTCCTAGAGGCTGCTCTCAGGTCCTTACCATGTGACTCCCTCCATAGGCAGTTCGGCATTTGTTTTTCCAGGCCAGGTGGAGAATCTCCTTCCAGGAGATTCCAGGAGAAATCTCCTTCCAGTCCTTTTCTTGGGAGCTTTTCTTGACTAACTCAGGTCTACTCAGGGTAATCCTTTTTTTACACATTTTAATTACTTATTTTTTGAATTGTGGTAAAACACAGGTATATATACCATAAGATTTACTATTTTAACCATTTTAAGTGTACAGCTCAGTGGCATTAAGTACATCCACAACTTTGTGCAGCCATTGCCAACATCCAGCCACAGACATTTTTCATCTTGCAAAACTCAGGCTGTATCCATTAAACAATATCTCTTCATTCTTTCCTAGTCCCTGACAATTACCATTCCATTTTCTGTATCTATGAATTTGACTACTCTAAGTACTTCATATGACTGGAATCACCCAGTATTTGTCCTTTTGTGACTAGCTTATTTCATTTAGCATACTGTCTTCAAGGTTCATCTGTGTTGTAGCATGTGTCAGAATTTCCTTCTGATTATGTATATGTATGCACCACATTTTGTTTATCCTTTCATCCATTGATGGACATTTAGTTTACTTCCACCTTCAGGCCCTTGTGAATAATGCTGCTATAAATACAGGTATTACAAATATCTGTTCAAGTCCTCGCTTTTACTCCTTTTGGGTACATATCCAGAAGTGGGATTGCTGAATTATAAGGCCATTATAGTTTTAATTTTTTGAGGGACCATCATACTGTTTTCTGTAGGATCAGCACCATTTTATGCTCCTACTCCAACTTCTTGGAAACTGGGAAGGTTTCAGGAGGAGTAATTTAAGGATTCCTTAAATTGCAAATAACAGAAACTGAACTGCTTATTTGTATTAGTTTTCTATTGCTGTATTACAAATTAGCCAAAAAAAAATGCTTTAGATTAACTCAAAATCAACTGGTTTGAGTCACTAATTATATCTGTAAAATTCTTTCACCTTTGTCACATTGTATAGCATAACCTAATGGAGTGAAATCCATCATATTCACAGTTCCTCCCACACACAAGAGGAGGGGAGATACATACTGTGTACACCAGGAGCAAGAATCTTGGGAGTCATCTTAGAATTCTACCTACCACACTTTGATATGCAGAAAAGACATTTATGGAAAGAATGTCGAATGGTTCCAGAAGCAGTGGGAAGGATGGAGAATAAATCCCAACAATGAGCAGGGACAAATTGTAAGGCAGGCAATAACAAACATAGTGAAGATCACACCATATGAAAACTCTGATAGAATAACATTGTTGGTGCCACCAAGACCAGATAGTAATTGTCATAATAACTATGGTAACTAGCCTCCAAGAGCTCCCCCAGTGATTTTCACTTCCTGTGTATAGTGCTTTCTCATATTGCAATATAATATTGCATATAATCCAAGTGATGATCTATCACTTCCAAGAATAGGTCATAAAAGACACTGTGGCTGCAATCTTGGTTGCTCTATCACTCTGTTGAATCACTTGCCCTAGAGGAATTGAACTGCCAAGTCTGAAGACACTTAGACGGCTTTATGGAGAGACCCTCCACCAAGTAAGTGAGCCTTCTAAGAAGAAGATCCTCTAGCCCCAGTCAAGACTTCAGATAAATGACTGCAGCCAGAGGGCTGCTGGTGAGCTAAGAATGGTTTTTACATCATTAAGGCTGTTAAGCAAAGATGAATATGGGACTCAGAGACTATATGTGTCATGGAGTATCTCAACTTTTTACCACCTAGCCCTTTACAGATGAAGTTTGCTGACCCTTCCACTATCACTACTACTAATAATTATGAACTCTTCCTGCAGCTTACAACGTTCTCTCCAAATTCAGGATTTGGCATGAATGCCCAGTTGGTTAAGCCTAGATATCCAAGCCCTAGCTGCTGAAGGACTGGAAGAGAGAATGTCTAATCCCATTCAGCTTCTGTAACAGGTGGTATGGTCCTTCCTCCCAACAAGACTCACAAAATAGGAATTTCCTCCAAATTGAAAAGTGTTCAGATGTCAGGTAACAAAAAAAAAGTGACATAACTTCACCTAAGTCAATCAGATTAGTTCACCTGAGCATTTAGCAGACAAAATTGATTTGTCCAGATGATGATGTCCTAAAGAGACTGTCTAGTATTCCACTCATCACCTACTTTGGTTCCTATACTGCTTGGTTTTTTAAAATTAGGGAGCTATCAAATTAGGGAGCTATCTCATATCCTCCCAACAAATTCATATTTTTGCTTAAAACCACAGTCAGTTCCTATGCTGGCGACAATAGAACCTTAACTGGTAATATTATTGCTATTAACATTTTATTTCTCCAACATATTTTCTTCTACCAAGTGTTTTCTCTATAGGATATATTTCCTAACATTTTACTTTTCACAAGCAAATGACATCAGAATATAGTTGTGAACACTGACATAATAATAAAGATGAACAGAAAATTATATGCTCATTATAAAACATGATTTCAAACTTTAAAGAATAAACACTCATTTT
>VBSM01003169.1:3184711-3194777 GCA_008086735.1 Cheirogaleus medius
AAAAAAAAAAAGGGGAAAAAAAAAAGAAGGTTAGGGCAAGATAACTCCTTTCAGTAACTCATTGAAGGCAAGGGGAGAATACTTGTAGTCTCCCATAATGCTCAGCTGAAGGTAATGGCTCAGTTATAACTTGTTGCTTTGATTAAAACAGTATACTATAGTGACTGAAATTTGGGTTATTGGTTACCAAACCTGGTTGATTATCAAGATTTTCTGGAAAACTTAAAAAAAACCCAAAATCTTATTCAAAAAATTATATTTGTATTTGTCCTTTGACCCAGCAATCCTACTTCTAGGGATCAACTCTGGAGGCTTGTTGGTGAATAAACTATGATATTGCCACATTTTATTTTGAAGCAGTTATAAATAGAATGCAGGCCATGTGCGGTGGCTCACACCTATAATACTAGCACTTAGGGAGTCTGAGGTGGAAGGATCGCTTGAGGCCCGGAGTTTGAGGAGACCAGCTGAGCAAGAGTGAAACTCCATCTCTACAAAAAAATACAAAAATTAACTGGGTGTGGTGATGGCTACCTATTGTCCTAGCTACTTGGAAGGCTGAGGCAGGAGGATTGTTTGAGCCCAGGAATTTGAGATTGCAGTGAGCTATGATCTCACCACTACACTCTAGCTGACTAAAAAATAAAAATAAAAAAATAATATTTAATAAAAGAAAGAATGAGGAAGATTTCCATGATACACAGCTAAGTGAAAAAAGTCTAAGTGCATATATTTTGTTTATTTTTTCACAAAGAAACCCTGGAAGTATAACAGGGAGCTGAAAAAAAAATGGTTATATATGGGTTGGTTTTGGAATGGGTTGGAGGAAAAAGGCAATGATATGAGACTTAGAAATCTAAGTATGCCTTTTTATATAGCTGTGGTTTGAATCATGTAAATATTTTACATATTAAAAACACAAGATTAATTTAAAAAGAAAAACTCTAAAATTGAAAGCAGAAACAAATAAACCATACTCTATATCAAGTTGCAAACATAACTACACAGAGGAAAAAATTTATTTCCAGTGAATTTTGAATGTAATACTCCGTGAGTCCTTAGTGAGATGCAATCTAAAGAGTAAAAGAACACTTAGAAGTGTTAAGAAAACTTAAACATCTCTTAATGATTTCCATTGCTAGTAATAATATTGGTATTATAATTTTTAAACTGTTTTTGTATAGTTTTTGGAAAAGATTTTCAGTGTAAGAAAAGGATGATGCACAAATATGAAATCAAATAATTTAAGAAAAAAATTCGTGTAATGTTAAATTTGAATTGGAAATATCTCTAAAAGAACCAGCTTTCCTTAAAGAAATGGCTAATTCCAAGTCTGAAGCAGTTGGGTAAAAATAGAACCTGCGATATCTTGTGCCAGGAAGCAAGAAAGTCCTCAAACACAGGAACCAGCTTGAGACAGCTTCCATTGACCAAATTCGGAACAAATTAAACATCTCAAAAGAATAACTACATGATCATAAAACATTGAATAAATAAAAACCCATGAGTTCTGAGCAAAGAGAGAGAAAGAGAGAGAGGGAGACAGAGAGAGAGAAACTCATTTGCTACCAGTGGAAGTCACATTTGTCAGCATCTTATTCTGGAAATAGGTAAGAAATTATTTATCATGTCATTTTTTGGAAGAACTGTTGAAACCAGTTAATGTGTGAAGGTTCTTTTTTTTTTTTTTTACAAAAGAATGTCAGCTCATTAATATGGAAGAAATAATAGAATTAGAAAATCATCATTTTGGAACCTCTAATGAAATAGTTGGATCAGGCAAAGATAATCAATAGAAGCCAAAATCATTAGGTAAGAAGCTATGGGGAGGAGGGTATCCACATAGTGTGTCCAATTATTAACTCACAGGTTACTTGTGAATTACAAAGGGGAAAAAGCCTCACTTTTCCAATGGAGATACTTGATTACTTAACATGGTGATCAAGCCTAGTGTCACAGACAGACGAGTCGAAAACATGTGGTTCCTGGTGTCGTCATTCGATTACAGTGTCAGTATGAAGTATCTGTGCCAAAAATGTCTAGCCTGAATCTAATCAAGCTCTTAGACCCAATTCCCGGTTTACAAGAAAAAGGAAGATTAACAAAGAACAAGTTAAATGACACCAGGAGGAGAGAGGACAGATGGCCAAAGGCAGTATTTTGTATGTAGCTAGCAAAGAGCTCAGTAAAAGAAGTCTGAAGGACCTTCTCATTTTGAAGGTAGGTACACAGGGGTTGCTTCCCTCAGCTTTTATTGAAAGCCTTGATCCTTCATAAGGATAATATGCTGATGCTGCTAATCTGGGTATTATATCCAACTGTAAAGGAATATTCTCACGTTACACAGAGGAACACTTGCACTTGCAACACGAAGAAGCAATTTAAAGTTAAGGAACATTGAGCTCTACCTAAAACTGGAGACCTTTTTCTAAATATTATATAAAAGAAGAAACTGTTCTTGTCTAAATACGGGCATTTTAATTGCTTGATTCCACTGATCCCTTTTTGCTGCTTGCTACATTAAATTCTCATTGGATGTGCACTTGCCTTCTTTGCCGTGAAAGTAAATTAATCCCTAACATTGATTTTAGAAATGTTCATCTTTAGACTTCTAACTGGATCACTTCTTGTTGACGCTGTTACATTGCTATGGCATTTTGAACTTAGCAAATGGCATTAGAAATCACCTTTCTTAAATTATATTTAAGCTTGGGCAAAATAGCAGAGAAGCACATGATTCATTCTTTCCCTACAGAATGGAGAGAGCTTAAACTAAGAACGCTCTTTGGAAGAGAGATAATCGGGGAGATGGCAGAGCAGCTGTGTCCTGTTTTTGAGAGAGGAGAGTATTCAGGCTCACACTTTGGGAGCTGCCAGGCAGCATAGCTTCTGAGCAGAACTGCCCTGTTTTTGCCACTGGCAACTCCACCCTTGCTGTTCCCAGAAACACCCTCCAGTTTCCCCTCTTGTAGACTCTCATTTTCCTCCCCTACTTGTTAGCACAGTCATTACTGTTAAATAATAACTAAATAGATTTTCTCGTATAGTTATAAGAAATCAATTTATCTTATAGTCTTGCTGCATTCATGTTAAATCTTAGGTAGCATTTCTATCTTTTATATGTGGGTACAAGAACTAGGCTAAAGGTAGAGAAAAATGTTCACTTTGCTGCATACACGAATAGAGGACCTTACAGTTGTAACAACAGTTCCCTCCTTTGGTCTAAACTAGTAATTCTCAATGTGTAGTTCCTGGATTTACAGCATCAGCATCCTCTGGGAACTGGTTAAAATGCAAATTTGTGGGCATTGTCCAACTTTCTGAATTAGAAACTGGGGATGGAGCTCAGAAATATGTTTTAAAAACCCTCCAGGTAATTTCTTTTGTACACTAAAATTTGGGAACCACTCTAAGCCACAAGATTCCCTATGTTTCTTTATTAAGTCAGCAAACATGTTTAAGCTTGTTGTAAGTACTAGGATCCATAAAGATATAACTCTCTATCCATAGGGTAGTAATATGCTATATAGGGAGAAAAGCATTTATGCAAAAAGCTATCACAGGCCCTTCTGACAATCTGTCTTCCCTATTCCTGGGTGTCGCATGTTCGGGTCTGTAGCTAAGAGTGGGTAAACCATGTTAACCATGGCGAGGAGGCTAAAGTGACATCATGTATTTGTAGAAAAGTACAGCTCCAGATGTGGTTGAAGGCAGTGAGTTTTCGTACTCCGAGGATATAAAAAGAAGACCTCATTCTATTTTATATTGAGAAAGAATAGCTAATGAGAGCATTGAAAAATGGTGGGAGAGATGGTAGGAGAACTGGGGTGATCTAGTTTGAAGGGAAAATTAAACTGTGCACTGCCTGTGTAAACAGCATTATCTGTCCTTAGCCTGTTGACTCAGCTGGTTAGAGCTCTAAGTCACAAATTCAGTTCCCTACAGAGAATGGATAAATTATTTCTGTACTCTGGCTACATTCTACATTCCACCTCACAATCCAAAGCATAAAATATAGATGGAATAGGGGATGGGTGAAGGATTGTGGAGCATTACATATAAATCCTCATCCCTATTCCTGGGTGAACGACTGAAGGTTACTGAAGTGGGTGGTAGCACCATCTTTGTAGGAGGTCACAGGTAATAAATGATAAATTTCTCAAATTCTTTTCCAAAGCTTTCATTGGTACAAAGAGGTTTTTTTAAAGGCAAATTTACTTTTTTGAAGAAAGAACATAATTTCTCAAGGAAAGTTAGTAATGTATAACTCATATAACTATGATAATTTTTATGTTACATAACATAAAATGCTTCATTTGATAAATATTTATATCAGCATATAAACATGTATCTCCCCTTCTATGTGCATTAAATAGTTCTTGAAGATATTAATAAAAAATTGGAGGTCAATTTCTTCCATCCTTATAAGGAGACAAAAATTAAATGCCTCACTTTTAAATATAGTAGGCTGCATCCACTAAGATTAGCTAAGGATGCCTCAATGTTTCCATGCAAAACCTTGTTCCTAACTCATTTTTAGGGAATTGCCTCAAGGTAAAACTTGAATATTATATCTGTCTTTCAGCAGATTCTTTTACAAAGTTTCTGAGTGCCAAGTTGCCATGAAAGATGGACATGTAGTGGAATATTCATTTATGCCACTTTCCTCCTGCATCTAATGTTTGAATAAATAGGAAAAGCTTATAGTGAACATAATAATAGCACTGAATATCAATGAAAAAAGAGAAAGTTTTCTTTATATTTCTCTATCATTTAAAGTCAAGAAATTTTCCTACATGCTTCAAGGGAAAACCCCCCAAAATTGCTTTTATAGAAACATCACTTTTAAAGAAATAAAAGGCAGAATATCTATACACACAAATACTTCCATAAATTGATAGCCAGGTACCTTGATCTTGGGCTACCTTCGTGAAAACATGCCATGATTTGTATATGAGGATAATGTTATTTGTCAGCTATCATTAAGACTGTTTTACTAGGACATGGATAAATAATTATATGGAAATTTGAATTTACAAAAATATATTTTTAAAAAGCAGCTGATAATCCATTGAGTTGATTGATTTTCTAGTTTTAAAACAACTAATAAAAAAGATTTTGTTTTCTTTTGTTTAAAGGGTCATAGAGCATTTACAAAGGATCAGTTTGAAAGCAATAAATAGAATATCTTAGTTAAGGGTATCACTATCCACCACAGTAGGAGAGGAAAATAAAATTTTAATTAACCAATTTACCAGACAATTGCATTATATTCTTTAAGAAACCAGGAATTATAACCTGAAATGTCTGTAGGGGCCAGGCAGGTAATATAAATGAGGAAGCAGACTGTGTGTAGCACCAAGACAGTCCTTGAACTGAAGAGTTTACATCCAGTTTAAAGGAAGTAGTCGTACTCACCTCAGTCCATATAGTTGTACAAGTCCAATATGAGTCCGGTATTTCCAGATTTTATGATTGTCAAGAGAATCTCCAAGTCTAGATCTTTTAAACAAAATCTTCAAATCATTTAATGATGGGAATTAAGTAATTTTTAAAAACATTGCGTTTGTCAAACAAAATATACCTGCTAGATATGATTTGCTGTGCAATCTGTCAGTTTGTGACGCTTCATTTTAACCCAAAATTGCAATATTCTCATCTGTCTTCCAATGACACATAAAATGCTGAATACTGGATGTAGATAATCACATGCTCTTGTAAAAAATAAGTGAGGAAAAAATAAGTGAGGCATGATGGCACACATCTAGGGAGGATTGCTTGTGCCCAGGAGTTCGAGACCAGCTTGGGCAACATAGTGAGACTCCATCTCTAAAAATAATAATAATAATAATAATAATAATAAGTGAGGGAAAGACTCATTACCATTGAATATTTCTTAAATACTTACTGGAATAATTAATAAAATTTATATCTTTTTTGGGTGAAGGCCTCACCAATGTCAGTACACACACCCATTGGCATGTGAACTTGTTTCCACAGAATGAGTAAGATAAGAATGCTAATTTTACTGACCCAATACCACTGACTCATTGGGAAAAAAAGGCCAGTCTCTCTCTCTCTCTCTCTCTCTCTCTCTTTCACACACAGACACACACACACACACAGTGAAACATAATATGCATCAGTAAAAGTCACTGTATAATTACATATCTAAAAGGCCAAGGTCTACATCTTTACAGATTAAGCTCTAATATATCTTCAACCTGGTGCTGCATGTCTAGTAAGGTATATGTAAACATTAAGTAATTAGAATTTCTAGGACTTATTAGAGCATACCATTTGAAAGTGACAGAGGTCTTGCCTTTATAATTCTTATCTTCATTTAATTTTTAACACATGCAAATGAAGTATGGATCATTAGTAGAAATGGGCCGTTCTTGTCATGAATGAATGAGCTTGTTTTATGAATTAAAGAAATTCATATTGAGGAAAAGATAAAGAATAGTGAGTTGTTTTTTTTTTTTGTATTGATAGTTTAGAATTTTTATCATCTCAGGTGCCTATTAAATGCGTTAGAGGTTGTGCATTTTTAAAGTAAGCTTTTTAAATTTAAGTAAAACATACAGAGAGAAAAGTGCATACATCATTAAACAGCTTAATGAATTTTTACAAAGTAATCACAAATCATTTAATGATACAAAAATACAAGGCTGTGTATTTTTTTCAAACAGCCAATCTTTAAATCTTTTTAAATGAGTTAATAATGCATTTTGTATATTTGGTTACTTCTGATATATACCTCTGAAAATAATATTATCTCCAACTTGTGCAGTTATATTTCTTTCCCCCTTTTTTGCCTCTGATCCTTTGGTTAAACTTCAGAACATTTGTTTCTGTAAAGCATTCATCACCTAGAGTCTTTTCACCATAGAGCACCAAGGCTGAGTCTTAAGCAAGTTTATCAATATTGCTTCTAAGTTATCCATTGGAGTTACAAGATAAACATTGTCTAATATGACACCTTTTGAAAAGGACAAAAATATTACTTTAAAAGGGACATTAGTCAGTATCTAAAAATGTATAAATAATAATAGGTACCTTTACCTTTTTAAAATGATAAAATTTCTGTATTTTCAATACAGAAACTTTCTTGCAAAGAAGAGCAAGGAGGCAGCACATTCAAAAAATCTCATTAAAATTAAAGCCTATCATAGATTCATCTAAGAAATTTTACTATGAAGCATATACCTATAAACATATTATATAATGTCTTTTGTTTGAATAGTTAAAGCAGGTCATACATCGCAATCAAAACAATGATAAACACACATGGTTACCTAGAAACATGCTTTGAAATTGCAGAATCTTACATAATCAAAGTATCATCTAAGTAGGAGAGCCAAAATGATTACATATAACTAGGACTATTAATCCACAAATTCAGAAGAAGTATCATTGTTGGCTCATAGTAAGAATGCTACTATGTCTACTTGGAATCGCTGTGTCTACTTAGAGTTTCTGATTGATTACTTACATTACTATTGTGGTAGAGTTTTTAAATTGACACTGAAAGATCTTCTGGGTCTTCTCCAGAATGATGGTACAAAGTAGGCTATCTATAATTATAATTAAGGGGGACAGCCCAACCTTGGAATGCTGTCTTTCATCTTCACAGATATAATATGCTTTATTACAGAACTGTAGGCCATTTGCATCTGTAAATTGCTGATGAAAGTATAACGTGTAGTCTCAGCAAAAGATTCCAATAAAGTAGAATTATCTCTATTCAAATTTATTTATATACTTTATTCTAATTTACTTATATAAATTCAAAATTTACTTCTAATTCAGAAAAAGTCTAATCTATTGTGCTATAAGTGCCAAGGCTAAACTGTTCACACAATGCTCTGAAAGCAAGGCACTGATAATGATGTTTTGTGTATGGTCATTTGATTAGCAGAGAGATGGAAGTATTTACTGAGCCAGTATTGCTTGTATGTATATAAACATTGGGTGATTTGGTTCAATAGACACTGCCAGTGTCTATTGATTTGGTCAATAGTGGTCAATTGCAGTATGATATTGTAAAGGTAAAGTAGGAAGCAGGCACATAATGATATAGGAACACAGAACTATGTGGACTGAGGTTTTTAGGAGTGTGTATCTCAAAGTAGGGAATCTAGTTAGGGGGCAATTGAAGTACTTATTCTACACAAAAGAGAATGAGAGCCTGAATCAGGACAACTGTCTGAGGGAAGAAGATGGAGTCAAACAATATACAAGAGGCATAAGATTTGATGATTGATTAGATAAAAGGAGAAATAGAGATAGAGAGAGAGGGAGAAAGAGAGAGAGAGAGAGAGATCTGATGGACAGGTTTTTGGCTTGGATTAGGTGCTATTGATTGAGACTAGCAAAACAGGAGAAAAACCAGGTTTGGAGGAAAATATAGAATTGGTTGGGGCAAGGAGAGGTAGGAGAGGAAGTGAGAAGTTAAAGTCGGGGTGCCTGTGGCATATCTTAGTAGATACATCCAATATGCAGTTTAATATAAGAGTCTGAAGCTTGATTAAAGGTAACGTGCTAGTACTGAAGAAGATATTGAAGACCTAGGAGAGAAAGAGAATAATAAATGGGTCCCCATGGTGATACTCTGAAGCTTACTGTTACTCTAATCTTTCTACATTTAGCATCTTAAATACTCCTACATCTTCTAATTCATCTCTGAATGCTACCACATCCTTGACTTCACCAAAACCCATGTTCTTATTCAAGGAAACATTTGAGAGCTTAGTATTAAATCAGTCTTGGGGCTGGTGCCACTTTAACATTATCTGAGGTCTTGCCCCTCTCCTTAGTTTTTGTAACAGTTCCTAATAATGTTGGCTCATGACTGAGTCATACATCTTTGCTCACCCCAATCCATACTCCAAGTACTCTAGCATTGCCTTACTCCCATCAATGCTCCCAGGAACTTGAGCCATGTCTAGACCCCATGCCTGAGTTTTTGCTGCAAGATTACCTGACTCAGGGTGGCACCCTTGTGTCTGGGCCTGCTACATCTTTGTAGGGAACATTTAGTGTTTATGGAGCCCAATGCTTAATCACACTCCTAGGAAATGACTTTAACAGATTTACCCTTTGGCGAATTCCCCCTCCGCCACTCAGCACAGTTGATTACTGTGAAGCTAGCTGATCCAATGCCATTCTCCAAGAGAGTTCAAACAATCAGAACTTTACATTACCTTAATTCCAGTGATTGGCTCAAAAATGGTATATGTTCTAAGCAGAAGCAATGCAATATATTATACTTTTCCCTCTTAATTCCTGTGTGTGAAAATTTTCTCCCTTTTCCTGCTGGATGTGACTGAGAGAGCATGTAGCCCTGAGAGGTTCTGGTGATCTGAGAATGAAGTCATCCAAAGGAAAAGATGGAGAAACCATGTCCTGATGATAATATTTTTGTTGGATTTTGTTACTCTTCAAGTGAAAAAAAAATCTTTGTTGATTTATAATTTATTCACTCAATAACTAATTACTGAGGATGCATGAAATGTCAGAAATTGGCTAAGAGTTGTGGTTTGGAAGAGAATCCATCGGAGAAGGTCCTTGCCCTCCTGGAGGTACAGTTGACTGGAAGACTGTTGTTAGACTTCCCTGATGTTGACTTTGTCCCTGCCTGGACTTCTGCCTGGTACCCGTTGACAAATACCTCTGATACTGGGCTTTTATTGATAGGTCTTTCACAATGTCTCTACCACTGACCATGCAAAGAATTCATTCCCTTGTCTGGAGGGTTTCATATTTTATGGGTATCAGCTATATAGGCCATCTCATTCAGGTTGGTCTTGCTAGACTCTGGGTCTCATCTATTACCTGTTTGACCTACCTTAGCTTCAGTCTATTACTTCTCATGTTTTGCTTTATGTGCTGGTTTTCAAATGTCATTAAAAAAAATATTGTTCTAGGCCAGCACAGTGGCTCACGCCTGTAATCCTAGCACTCTGGGAGGCTGAGGCATGAGGATCACTTGATGTCAGGAGTTCTAGATCAGCCTGAGCAAGAACGAGACCCTGTCTCTACTAAAAATAGAAAGAAATTAGCT